>PVLD010013533.1:0-55712 GCA_004027595.1 Dinomys branickii | reverse complement strand
AAACCACACGTTCTATTCTTAAAGACTCTTAATCTGAATCTCTGGGTAGAGCTAAAACCTGCCCTTTGTAAAGCTGCTATAACTTTGCCCCACTGTTCCCCCACTTGGACATTATTCACTTCCTGCTTTAGGGCTCTAATTAAAATTTATTTTTAAAAGAACTATTTCACTCTCACTTAAATGACTTGCCCGTATGTATTTTAAATAACCTATAAAATCTTAGCTATCCACCATCTTCTCAGTGGGACTAAAACAACCATGATTGTAATAAAACCAACTGGCACTCACCGATGCTCCCTGTGTGCCCACCTCTGAATTCTGTGTGCCCATTATGTCTCATAAGCTTCATTTAATCCTGATATAGATCTCTGGAGGGGAGGTCACGTCACAAATGAAGAAACCAAGGCCCACTTCCCCACAACATAGAGGTAACAGGACTTCTGGACTCTCCAGCTGAGCCCTGGCCGCAGAAAGACAGATCCCATAGGAGCCAGGCATGTCCTGTGCCGCAGCTGCCCAGCAAACCTCTCTCCACTCAGTGTTCTGGGTAGCTCAGACAGGCCTGGTCAGAATGGAGACAGATGATGCTCAGGGAGGTTAGATGCATGAGAAAGGCACAGAGGCGGAAGTGGTAAGACGGAAAATGTCGACCTGAAGACGGAGGACAGCCTCGGGCCCTGGCAGAAATGTGAACCAGTGAAGAGGCATAACTTCTAGAGCCACAGCTAACAGAGGGTGAGGGATGCTGGGGCCCAAGGCTGGGGGTTAGCTCAGTGGTGGAGCGCTTACTAGCTTGCTCGAATTCAATCCCCAGCACTAGAAATAGAAATTTAGAGGTCTCTGAGCCACCATATTGTATTTCATAATGG
Source organism: Dinomys branickii (assembly GCA_004027595.1). Classification (NCBI taxonomy): domain Eukaryota; kingdom Metazoa; phylum Chordata; class Mammalia; order Rodentia; family Dinomyidae; genus Dinomys; species Dinomys branickii. The sequence goes on along the minus strand of PVLD010013533.1, from coordinate 54,843 downwards.
CTGTGTGAGTCTTTTGGACACAGGATTAATTCTGGTTAACTTGGGGATTTTCTCACACACCTGGTTTACTGGGCTGTGAATCCAGGGATGGTTGATTCTTATAAGATGCAAATTTAGAGGAAGGGCTGCTGGGGAGGTCAGCATGGGCATGTGGGGTCAAAGTCCGTGTCTGTATCAGGAATAAAGACAACAAGGAATTAGGAAATAACAGTTGAAAGCCTGTGTATGTAGGAAGAAGGTAGCAACATTTAAGGTGGGCCAAACTTTAATGTGGTAGGACATCATATACTTTCCCAGATGCCATAGTATAGCAATTTGTGTTCATGGTACTAAATTAAATTATTAAGAAAAGCTCTAATTTTATTCAATTTTCTCCACCATGAAAGGAAGAAAGCGATAAAAACAATCTAGAAAAATTGTCATCACACTATTTGCAACTTAAAAGAAAAATTTTACTGCTAATTATGGGGATATATTCCAATTATCTGGAGGATGTGCTATCTGTGATGTGTAACTGCAAGTATACAAAATTTTAATAGTATTAAGATATACATATGAAGTGCAAAGACTATTAAACCTATGTGGACATGCAGACCCATCTATGCTGTAGGTAAATCTCTAATTTGATAGCACTTTTACCCCTGTGGAAGAATAATATTTCAAATAATTTTACGTAATTTTTACTATAGTTTGATTTGTATGTCTAAATACATTATCTGATGATCCTCTAATATGAAACAACTCGTGTATAATTTAGTGTATATTCAATGTTAATACTATAGAAAGTAACCAAGAATGAGAAATATATAATAAAAATTAAAATGAAATGACAGAGCGGCAACTTTGTTCAATTGCATAGTCACTGAATTTTCACCCAGTCCATTTCAGAGTTGTCTCTTTGGATGTTACTTGGCAAGCAGGAAAGTGCATCCCTGCCACCAGCTCAGAGGCTTTCTCCTGTCAGGGCCTCATGTGTTCTGAGTCCTCATGTAACACGTTTTCAGCCTGGCTGAGCTGTCTCAATTTCGCATGCAAGATTCCCCCTGAAGCACTGCTATGAATGGACAAATAACTGATTCCAGCAAAATCCATTAAAAATGAAGTGAATGTTGTCAGGCAGTGTGTGAGCTTGGAAGGCAGCTGCCAGATCATTTTGGCGATGGACACACCTAAAGAACTTCCTACTCTGTTTTTATGGAAAAAAGTGACTGTGCCTGCAGGTGTGTTGTCCTCACCACACTTGTGGGTCACGCACTTGGAGAACGGGGTTCTCCCGTTGGGGGGTTCTCCCACTGGGGGGTTGTCTGTAGGGCTCTATGCTATGGGGCCGCCCAAGGTACAGCAGTGGGGCTGGGTGAGGGAAGATGTGGGCCTATGAACCTGGATCTTAAAGGATGTGTATTTCCCCAGGACACCAGACCTGTGCTGGCCAAAGAGCCGCCCCAGAGCTCAGCTCTCCTGCTTCATTCCTTCTCAGCCACCAGTGCCAGCCCTGGGGTGGTGCCCAGCATGGTAGCTCCAACACTGCTGCAGGTCAAGGCAGTCTAAGGCCCAGCCACAGGGCGTGTGTTGGAGACTGCTTTGTGTGTGTTTGTGGGATTTGTGGGCACATGGAGGCTGAACAACTGGCCAAACTCCCTTTAGGAACAACTCTACTTCAAGCTGATCCCCAGACTCAAACTCCCTGGTCTAAAGAACTTGTTCTGTTGAGAATAGTGGAGTGTGTCCACTTTAAGATAAGTTTGTGTTCATATAGAGATACAATAAACACATATTAACAGTGGTGGGCATACTGGTATGGCATTTAGCAATTCATCTTCTTCTTAAGTCTATTGAAAAGGTGGTCATCTGTGGTGAATGCCACATTACTGTGACTCCTTCCCAGATAACTCAGCTCAAAATGTGCACAGCCACACCTACATGGGTATGAAGTCCTCCCCACTCAGAGTTCGTTACTATGTAGCATTCCTCATTATGAGCTAGCATAGGAAGCTAATAATATTTTGTATCACTGATTTTAAATGTGTTCTATGACTGGCTTGTACAAATATGCTAAAAATAAACATTTATTCATATACATTTGAAGGGAAATGTATAGTTGTAACATTTATAAGTGTTACTTATATTTTTCTTCTTAAAATATAAGAAATTCAGGAAAGTTTCATTGTATAGGAAGTGAGATTCGCCCATATTAAATAATGTAAATTACACGGTTTTTCTTTTTTCCTCTCTGAGTAGAGATGAGTGCTGTCTGGTTCAGTGTGATGTCCTGGAGCTTATCCTAACTGAAGGCCACACAGTGGCACATTGTGTCCCTGGACTTAGGAACTAGCTACTGAACGTGACTCGAATATGGATGAGCCCAGGACACGACTCAGCTGAAATTCCGTTCAGACTGTGTGAGATTCTTTCTAGCTAGAAAATGGGTAGGGTTTGCTCAGAGCAATCTTGGAACTTCCAGGAAACAGTCCTCTGAAGCCGTGCATGCTGGCAACATCCCGGCCAGCTGGGACTCAGGACAGAGCTCATCTTGATTCTGAGGTTGAAACCCTAATTCCAAAAGAGAATTAACCACAGAATTTCACATCTTCCCAAAAAGATGTGGTCTAGAAACAGTTCATGGGAGAGGTCGAGGACTATATTATTTTTCATTTTGTTATCATTATTTGAGCTCTCCACTATTCACACAAGTTTTGTACAGAAATTATGACTTTTCAAAAGGCAGATAACATGCCCCTTGAAAAAGGAGAAATATACTATCCCCCAAAATAAACAAGCACTTTCCCCTAAGCCATGGGGTTTTATGAACGGAAGTGCTAGATAGTGTGGCTCATTTTAAGGAAATTGTAAATGTCTGACATGCAATTTTCTGTCAAGATAAAGCATTTCCCTCATTAAACGGGAACAAGCACTCACTGTAGTGTTCTGCGGATGACTTCCTGTTTTTCTTTCTCTGTCTACCTAATGTTAAATTGTGCATTACAAGTAGTCAAGGCAAAGTCAAGTATTTCACTCAGTCCATGAAAATGATATTTTCCATTTTGTATCAGTGTTTATCTGCATGACAGTTAAAAAGTTTTAATTTCCTCCCCTGGCTTGTGATGTTTTTAGAGTCATTCTTAGCTCAGGACCTTGCAGGCCAAACCCTCTCATCAGCCCCTGACGGGATGATTTACTCTGCAGGATCACTGGACTCCACATGGGAGGTGAATTCCTCTCAGAGGGTAGACGGCTCAGAGGATGGCCCCAGGGGAGAGCAAAAGTTTCATTTCCCCTCTGTAGGGCCGGAGGATGGGAAGCAACGGTCACTGCCACCTTTGAGAAAGATGCTTTAGCCCAAGTGGTGTAGAGCATTAAAATTTCAGTCACCAGCCGTGACTCTCAGATGGCGTGAAGGGAATATTACACGAGCCCCACATGAGGCTTCCGTGAGTGCAAGTGGAATTTCTGGGCAGGGACTAGGTCTGCCCTTAGGGTCAGGCTGGCACCCTGGAGCTCACACTGCCCTCTGCCCTGTGCCCACCTCTGACACTGTCTCCTTAGGCCGGGCACCCTGGACAAGGCTGTTTCCTGTCCACTATCCCTGCTCTTACTCTGCTGTTGCAGTTCACCACAGCTGGGCCCGCAGACGCACGGCTCAGCCCCAAATTTCACTTTTTAACAAACAATGTTGGACTTTATGCTAACTTGCTACTGAAAGCATCACTTTCTCTGGAGGTCTTTCCTCACCGCCGTTGGCCCCTTCGCCTCTGGTCTTGGCTACCCCACTGCGAGCTGCCTGTATCCTGTCTGCATTGGCTGGGCCAGCAAGGCCCTACCTGCGCCGGACCACACTGCACTGCCAAGGGAGGCCTGGGAGGGCCGGCTTGAGCGGGCCTCTCCAGATGCTGAGACCAGACCTGGGGTCTGTGCAGCTGTGACTCTGTCTGCTGGAGATGCCCGGCTCTCAGGGCTCCCCATTCTTTCCTGAGCTCCAGTCTCTAACACTGTGTGTTGGGCCGTCCCAGGCGCACCTTGGCCCACAGGTCCAACCTGAGCACCCGAGAGCCGGAGGCAGCATTTGATTCCCCTTCCAGAGAGAAACGTCCTGTTGCTCCTGAGTTGTAGTTTCTGGTTTTATAAACTGCCTCAGTTAGCATGCCTCCTGCCTCGCGTCTCTCTGAAGACACTGCCGAGCCCGCCAGCTGCCCTCCCCTTCCCAGCACAGCTTGGGCGCCTGGGCTCGAGCCTCTGCCTGCCCCTCGGAATGGTGAGCTGGTTTGGAAACAGTTTCCCTCTGGTGCTCAGCCTTCCAGCGAAGTCCAGAACCGAGCTGCACCCCGGCTTAGCACATGCCACGGCAGAGCAGCCTGGCATCCGCTGCCTCTTCCCACACTGTGACCATCTGCATTCTAAAATGGAGATGCTACCCTGGTCTTTATGTGCTGACCATGACTCCCCATTGTCACCTGCTTGGCCTCACTAGTTTGTGTTTCCGCTCTCATCCCTTGTCCCTGCCCTGGATTCAAGGTTGAGGTGTGGGTCTTCATGCGCCATTTGTGGCTCCTGGGACACGCAGGTCACTCGGCTCTCCATGGCATCCTCCACTTTCTTCTGCAGCCTCAGCCATCAGGTGCCCACTAGAGCCGTTCTGCAGACTTCTTGGTCCAGATTAACCTCCCAGCTATGTGACCATAAGCCACTCTCAGGTTCTCCAGGGAGACACGAAACGGTGCTGGACCTGGGTGTAGAATCTCATCGCCTGCTGCTCTGGTAAGGACTGAGTCAATGCGGAAAAGCTTAGCAATGCTGGGGCCAGGAGAAGTACTCCTGCAGGCCCCAGAGGGCTGCAGATGCTCCGTCCCACCTTCATGCTCTTTTTGCCCTGTGTGCCTCTGGGAATGTCTATAATGGAACTGGTTACCGAGCAGCTCCCTCTCAAAGCCTAAATGACATGATGCCAAATACATCTGTTTATTTTTTTCTTCCCAGTGATCTGAGCAGTTTCTGGCACACTAAAGTATCCTAGTAAATATACATTAAATAAAAATGTATAAACATCCTTCTCCCACAGATGAGAAGTTGAAGCAGAACAGTTGTTGTAGAGCTATTCCTGAATGAACGGGTGAACTTTGCATCACACTCTGGTACTGTAGGAGTACATTCCCAGCTGATTGCGGCAGCAAGAGGATCAGTCTGTTCATTTTATGACAGAGCCTAAGCTCTGTACTCTAACTTCCTCCCTCCCTCCCTTCCTTTCTCCCTCCCTCCCTCCCTCCCTCCCTTCCTTCCTTCTTTTCTGTCTTCTCTTCTTTCTCCCTTCTTTCCTTCTCTTCATTCCTTCTTTCTGCTGCAGGTGTCTGGCAGGTGTGGTGATGTCCCAGCCCCTAGTGCACACAGCTGACCAGGGATGGGCAGTCACAGTCCTCAGCTGTTCTCCCTCACACCATCCCAAAGTTTCCTCCCATCATCAGTGTGAACTACTCAGTCCTGCCATAGCTGAACTGCCAACATCACAAAACAATGTGCTCAGTTAGCCACGGTGATAACACTGAGGGTATGGAGCTTGGTTAGCAGCACCTAACATAAAGGTGACCAAGGGTTTGCAGTTCAAACTGAGGTGAAAATGAATGCACTGCCTGGCAGTCACACGAAATGAATGCAATTTGGTGTAAAGTGACAAGTTGCCTAAGACGGCACCATTGTCTGTTTGGAACAAGCAGAGGAGGCTGGTGAATAGCTCAGAAAATACATTTCTTAGTTGCATCTGGCTTGACTCTGCCATACATTATCAGGTGGCTCAGGAGAAAGAGTACCAGGAAGCTCAGCTGTAGGCAAAGAGAGACAAACAGCTCTAGACCAAAGGAATGTCAGGGACAGGTACGTCCATTCACAGCATCCCCGGGGACTCTTTCCTCACGGAACCATAACATGTCCTGAGCTCTCGGGAGGCATGGAAGAGACAGGAGCACCGTGCCCTGGGCATGTACGAGGAAGAAGCACAGACGCTCTGTGTCCGTACACATCACCTAACCTCTAAAAGACTTGCTCTTACTGATTAGGTTGTTTATGTACTCCAGGTCCCTTACTTTTCCTGTGCTTTTACTGACAGTATCAAATGTACATATTTACCAGTGAAAGGTGCCATTTTGATATATGTACCCAAGGGGCAATGCTGACCTCTGCAAGGAACACATCCGCTCTCTGCCTTACTTGTTTGTGAGAACTCTTCAAATTCACCCTTACAATTCTGAACTACGCAAAAGTTGTGTTCTACTCTAGTCACGCTCTAGACTAGAAAACTGAGGCTACAAGGCGCTGCCTGGGTGACTGTGGACAGGCAGTTGTCTGTGGTGCCGTGTTCATTTTCTGCAAAAGCAGTTTCATTCCTATGGAGCCATTGCACAGTGTTCTATTCGGACTCCCTCAGTGGTGCCTGGGTCAAACTGAAGCCAACCTTTAGGCTCAGGTAGCAATTTTTTGAAGTATATTTTTAGACAATTTGACGCATTTATTATGGTGTGTTGATGTTGGAATATTTCCATATATGAACATAAAAGTAAACACATATAATCCTTTGATAAATAATAAACCTATATGCTAAAGTTTTGGTTATAAAGTAAAGAAAGTTTTATCTGTTTTAGAATTAGAATGAAATAAAAGCTCACTTTAGTAACTGGTATTTAATCCAGTGTTATGCTGTTAGCCATTTTAAATTCACAATAACTGAAGACTATGGCTGTAGTGAAAGTAAAGATATGCAGAGAATTAATCTCTTGATAGAAACCTTATTGAGAACCACATAGAAACCTTATTGAGAACCACATCCTAGTTTTGTGTATGAGGCCTAAGGTAACTAAATATTTAGTTTGAATACATAACAGGAATTACAGAAAAAAGTTAACAAAAAGCAAGTACAGTGCAATCTCTGTCTATGAGTGCACAGAACCTACTGGAAAATCAGGCAGTGTCCTTATATCAAGGTCACAGATCTTGTAGGTTGGTGCAGAATTTATCTTAGGTTTGAAGCATTAAATGACAGGCAGTTACCCGCAGGGCTGGGGTATTAGACAACTTAAGTCTCTATTGTTACTGTTACTACTGCTATTACTATTACTGGGATCTGTTACACTGTAGAGTAGCCAGAGTTGCTTGTCTCACACCGAGTGGGCAGGGAGGGGTAACAATTATACAGTTGCCATGGTAACTATTCAATCAATGAGCCCGTGTCTGGTGCGTCCCTAGGCAGGAATTTTAAAGTTGCACACCCTGCTGCTAAAAGTACACAGACACATTTACTAGACCCTTAGTCAAAGAAACAGATAAACTCTGATGAGCAGGCAGACATATGAGCTCTGTGAGAATCACCAGAGCTTGACACCTCTACACAACTCAATAAGCTTTAAGTCTCTGGATGATGAGAAAAATGTGTTTTCAATCCTGCCCCAAAAGTATTCATCTCAATATAAGGATAGATATGTCTCATATTAATACTTAATTTCTAAATCCCCATGAGCTCTATTAAAATTCTCTGGCAAAAGTCTACCAAGCTTTCCTTCCAGTGGACTCTGACTTGGCTCTTGGCAGCCTCTGGCTGATGAGCAGGTTTTTCCCTTCCCAGTCACATTGCTGAGAACACCCAAATGGAGCCCTGGACTCGCTGTTTAAAAATGTCACTCTGCAGAGCATATATAAATAGGCCTGTTTAGACTGCTTAACGGAGACATAACTCAAGGTAACGGGGTGCAACCGAGAAAAGGGAACTGTCCTTCATGCAAGAGCACTTAGTGCAGAGTTGTCTTCATACTCCAGTCTGCACAGGTAGGCATGACCATGAGCCGGTCCTTACACAGCTCAGGTGCACCTTACACCCAAAGAGACTCAAGTGTGCACTGTGCACAGTGGGCTGCTCCACGGGTGGTCACCAGCTGCAGCTCTAGCTGATGCTGAGGTTTGGGGTGAGCAGTCTGTCCCCCTGATCACACCTCAGAGTACCATCTTCATCCAGGGAGGCTGCTCTGAAGAGAGCCCATGCTGAGCTATGCTAGAAGCAGTCACTGTGCACAGGGCTTCCCTCTGTGCTGGTGGGGTGGGGTGGGGGTCTGTGGAGGCATGGGTATCTGAGAAGACAGAGCCTTGGGTTCCAACTCTTGCTGACATGGCTCCAGACACTCTAGTGACATAAAAAATTTGTGATTTCCACCATCGAGAAAACAGCTCCAAATAAATATGACTCGATACCTTGGTTAATTCTTCTCTGAACAGGACCAAGGACAAGTGACCGCAGTGAACACCTCTGGTAAGAGCCATCCTTTCTCAGTCCTGATCATCAGGAGCTATGTGGCCTTGTCTTTGCGAGCAGTGCTGAACCACTTAGCATTAGTTGTAAAATGACAATACCTATAAAACTGTCCCCATTCCTCTGAACTAGTCTTCAGCATTGGCTAATTTCTTCCCTATAGTTAAAAGTTTAACACTGTAATATGAAACAGTCATGGATGAGTGTGAAACAGATTGTATCTAAGATCAAGAATAGAAGAAAAAAATAGGAAACTCAGAAAGGTGTAGATTCACAAATTGAGGAGCACATTCTCAGAAAGTTAGAAGCACACATTTGCCAACTGAACTCCTGAATGCTTCTAAGAAGAAATTCATCTGCTGCTTTATGCAGCGGTCAGAGCAAGAAAGAAGGGTGCTATGATGGTCACATGTCAGCTTCACTGGTTAAGGCGCTCCAAGCAGAGTAGTGAGGGTGCCTTTGGTGTACCTGTGTGGGTGTGGAGCTGTGGCCATGGGGTTATGTGTGGTACCAGCCCAGGTCTTGCCTGACACTGCTGCCCTGTGTGCCTCCCTGTCCCTGGGGCACAGCAGCAGCCTCCCACCAGTGAGAGAGAAGAGGGTTAGTCCGCTCATGCTTCAGGGGACTCAGTCCACAATGAGCCATCTCCAAGGCAGGACCATCATGGTGGAAGGGCCTGGTGGAGCAAGATGCTCAGTTCATGGTGTCCAGGAAGCAGGGCAGGGAGCAGTGCCAGGAAGGAACTGAACAGGTGAGGGGCCAGATGCAGACTCCAAGGTCATACCTCCCTGACCTTGCAGACACTCCTGGAAATGCACTGGACTGAACTGCTAGGTGTCCCTCAATCCAATGAGGTTGACAAGTCAGGACTAATGGTCACCACCTCCTTGGTCACTTTCACACCCACACACATCCCCTTCAAACACACTCATTCTCTAAATACAGACAACAGCAAGTTCATTACTGTGCCTAACACAATGCACTTGTGCTGCACCTTTGCTTGCTCATATGAACTAGAACATGTACACAGGCAAAGTGAGGAAGACGTTCTTACCACCTTCTTTACTGCAAAGGCTGACGAGGCCGTGCACTGTGTCCATCAGTTCCAGCTGCTGCTTCTGGAGCAGACTGTTGTTGGTGGTCGCTCTACTCAGCTGCTTCTCTAGCTCCTGGATTATGTACAGCTGGCGAGAAACCAGGCCTTGAAGGTTCTCTTTCTCTTCCTTTAAGGTATCCAACTCTTCCTTGTGCTTTCCCTCCATTTCTAAGATTTTATGTTCTAACAAACTATAAGGAAGTGAAAATAAGACTTAATTTCTAAAATGTTGTAGAAAATAAACAGTGATTCAACTAGTTCCTGAATTTCAGATTAGAAATTTAAATTAGGCATTTTACCATGAATGTACTTATTTGAGAGACTTGAGAATTGTACAGTTTTAAAGTAGGAGTTACCTGTGCATAACATGTCAGACAAAGAATTATGAAGCCAGTTGTCAGAATGATGTTTGCTTCCTAAGTATAGTTTGTTTCTGGGATGTATCTCATAACCAATGTAGTTCAGTTAGACCCAGAAAGTTGCATTCTGAAAAAACTATAGTATGACTTTTACTAAGAAAAATGGGTTCAATAAGAAACAGTATAGTTGATAAAAATATGGACAAAATGTAGAAAACATTTGTGACCCTACTTAGCATCCTTCATCTTGGATTCTCAACACACCCTACCGATCAAACTGCACACAATTCTGTAGGCTCAGGGAAGACCTCATATGTGAACTACAGAACCAGAAGTGATCTCTTTGAAGTCATAGCACCCAGGGTTTCCAAGACAGGGCCGTTGCTGTTTACTGCTCAATCTGCACTTCAGGATGATGCAATGCATGCTGAGTTCCTAGCTCACTGTACATGGTTTAGGAAACGCAAGACCCCTTTTGGATGGGGCCATGGTCTCACAAAAGCATGGGGTACTTTGCCCTAAATGGGGCTGTCTCTCAGAGCCTTCCTCCCTCAGAGTGCTGCAGAGGCGCTCCCCCGGAACTAACTAACACAGTGATGCAGCGCATCATTCTGGAAATAAAAAAGTGTTTGCATTTTATGGAGTGACTAATATACTAGTATTCCTCAAGAAAAGGGCTTACTCATTCTCCTCTGTTCCATTTCCAGAAGGTTCATCCAGCCCTCAGTTTACAAGGTGTTATTCAAATGAAATTGCAAGAATGAGCACTTAATTTACCTTGGAGAAATATAGCTCTGAATCATTCCTATCCTTCTTCAAAACAAAACACTCAGGAGTGTTTTAAATTTAGAGATTAAATTACACAATGGGGTGATATGAAGAAGCAAACCTCCCAACTCCACGTTCTGAGCATGAGCCGTCTGTGCTGCCTGACAGCAGGAGAGGGTGTTGAGGACAGCCTCAGAGTACCCAGACCTCTGCCAACCAGCCTGTCTTCCAAAGGAAACTGGCTCAGCGCAAAGCATGGGGCCTAGGCTGTGTACGGAGCCCTGCTAACCGCTGACACCTTCAGGAGTGTGCAGTGTCACAGAAGACCTCCACACCGACACCCAGGACAGGAAGCTCTGTGTCTTACACCACACTTCTCGCTGGAGTGGGCTTCCCGCCACTGGACAGCAACGGGCTGACTATGAAGAAAACCGAGGTCAGATGAATTTTTAGAAAATGTGATGGTCACTTACACTTCTTAAACTTTTGTTTGATTTGTTTTGTTTTGGAAATGAAAGACATAAGCAAGGAAATCAGAATAAGATGAAAGACAACATCACTAAGGGATCGATATGTTTCATTATCTTTTAGTATTTCCTTTCATACCAATAACTTGTTGCTCCTGGAAAAGTTCATGGAAAAGAAAGAGGTAGGAAGAGAGGGAAGGAGGGAGAAAGGGAGAGAGGGGGGAAGGAAAGTGAGGAGGACAAGGAAGAAGCAGAAGCATAAACAACATCTCTGCTGTCTGCTTTATAAAATTCCCTCTCCACCCTGGTAAAATGATTAGCATAATTGCTGTGGAAGAAAGTAGAGATTTTTCTCTGTTCCAGCTGATTTTTGGTATTCCAATCTGAGAACAACTACAACTGATGTCTCAGCTCATTCTCAGTTTACTTTCTGATCACTTTTGTTCCTATTCCTGGAACAATGATCAGAGGTAAGATTGCCATAACTTAGCCAGCAATTTATAAGAAAATTCTTTTTCAAATTTGCAGGAGTTACGGTACACTACCAGCGAACCTTGCATTAGCTGCTAAGACGATCATCATGTACAGGGCAAAATTTGAAACTCTGGACACATAATACTGGGTAAATATTCCAAGTTATGTTTTCTGTCCCTGAAATGAGACAAGACTGGGCTTTCAATTTTCCTAATCACCAAGTAACATGCAAGTCTGGAAAATATAATGTTTTAGTTGTAACTTGCTTTTGTTAGTTACTAAGTGCCAATAATTATGTAAAATACAATATGACATTATTCCTAGACTAAGGAATTTTCAAGAGAAAATCTCAAATTTACAAAATGAACTCTAGAAACTTCAGTTTCAGACAAAATACATCTTTCCATATTTTTGTATTGATATTTTCCCCTTTCTGGTTTTGATGCTTGCACTTCACAGGAGACTGTATACTCAGAGACAGCTGCCACCTGATATGTCAGTAAAAGAGGAAGGCTCGCTTATGTTGTTTTGTTTTACACTACGTTTGGAAAGGAGCAAGACAGAAGTGTTTTAGTCACTTCCTCATCCACAAGACACCTGATTTAAAGGAGGAGGTTTACTTTGGCTCACATTTCCAAAGGGGCAGTCCATGGCCAGCAGGTCACGTGCAGACCGAGAACGGTGGAAGGGCCTGGGGAGAGGGGAGCTGAACACAGCATGGAGGCCAGGAAGCGCAAGCTTACAGGGAGGGAGATCCCCCCTTTCAGATCTCACCCCCAGTGACCACCTCTTCCTACCAGCCCTCAGCTAGCAGCACATTTAGCTGTACTCATCCATGGGAGGCATTCATCCACAGAGGAGAACACTGCCCCCACCACCAGTCACCTTCCGGAAGCCCCACCTGCCATCCTGCGGGGCCCTTCTCAGAACATCTGAGATGTGAACTATAACAGGAAGTTAATCAAACAAGCCCTGGTGCTCAAGGAAACAATTCTGGATAGCACCCTGTGGAACAAATAACTTGCATTTCCTGAGTGAAAGAAATATACATGGGCATGTCAGAAATAACATCCATTTTCATAATTCACTAAACAACCTTCAACGTGCCATGAGTACAGGCATCAGAAGACATCAGTGCAGCTGTCACCTTAGGAGAGACTTTCATGCAAGGTGAAGAAGCAGCCAGAGAACTGAGAAGCGCTCTGTGGGAAGAAACAGGAAACCTGTCACAAGGCATCTGCCTTGGGTGATGCTTGAGCATGGTTTGTCAGCTGACTGGAGTGAGAACAGCCTAGCAGACTGGTGGGGCACAGATCTGAGTGTGTCTGTGGGTGACTGACCAGGAGGCGGCAAACAGAGGGCAAAGACCCGCGCGGGATGTGCACGCCACCAACCAATAAGCATGCGGCTTAGATGGAATAAAAACAGAACACAGGAAGTGAGCCACTCTGAAGGGCGCCAGGCTCCCCGGGTGGGTCTGCCCCTTGCTGCTGCACCCTTGGAGTCCATCTCCAGGTCTCATTTCATCTGCCCTAAACTCCCTCCAGCGACTCCCCAAGGAGTTCCCAGGCCTCTGGTCTGGTACTGGCACAGTACCCTGGCCCCTCCAGCTTCACAGCCTCCAGCTTCTTGGAGCAGCTGCTGGGCCCTCCCGTCTGTAATCCCACAGACACAGGTGGGGCTCTCCTGCCTCTGACACTGTGAGTGTGCCTAACAAACCCCTCACACATGTATATTTATTGCTTCTGCTGCTCTAGACACACACACACACACACACACACACACACACACACACATCATGCACACATCCCTTCGCAGATGGCCATGTCATTTCTTCACGAGATCACCCAAATAGCCCTTTACTCCAGTCCTTCTTGACTGACTTTATGAATCTTTTATACTGGTGACAGTTTCTGAGATGACTCCAGGAAGATCGGTCTCTTCTTGACTCTTCTATTTCCTCCCACAGCACTCATCTCCCTGATTTATCTTCTCTTCATACTTGCCTTCCAAATGACTTGTTTTCTTTGATCTTCCTATCCCTTGGCTATGATCTGCTTTGGAAGTCAGCCCTCCCTCCTTGTTACTTCCAAAAGCAGTTGGAGTCCAAAGTCTACATGCGAGAATATCCACATACTATGGCTAGTTGTTGTCATGTCCTTGTAAGACACTGTTATGATTAAGTAGCACTTTAAAAATCCTCATCACCTTTGATGCATAAAGCAATGCAAATTGAGTACATGTCACAAGCCCTCACATATAGGTAAAAAATCACAGTGTCTTATTCAGAACCATGCAGATATTAAGTGTAAGTTCCAGGGTTTTTAAAAACAGGGCACTACAGTGGAAAGTTGAGTTGATACGTGTTTATTAGGCTGTCTGGGAATTCCTTTGTCAACTTCAGGGAAAGCTTAGATTAAATAAATAGTTCTTAATGAAGACGCATCTTCTGAACCAGCATCCTATGGAGCATTTACGAGTCTGTGCACTATATCTATACAGCTTGAGCTGAAATCCCAAGACAGAGTTTCTCACAGGACTTTTAGTTCTTCCTGTTTCCCATCTTTCTGGAGTCACTTTGAGAAGAGACATGCCTAGGAATTTGGCACTTAACTTCCGCTTTGAGGCAGAGGTGCACTCTAATGAAAAATAAAGTAAACAAAATAAGCCAAGGCTTGAACTTCAGTGCAAGGTCCGGCGTGAGCATGCACAAGCCCACAGTCCAGTTTCAGGTTGATTTTCCCCTCATTTTACAGTGGGTTTTCTACACATATCTTATTGGAAGTATTTCAAATCACTGAACATATCTTGAAACTTTCACAGAGAAACCTCCCTCTTTCAAGTTGTTTCCCACAGTAAGTCTTAACATAGCAGCCAGTGAATTCGTGGCGGGGGGAAACCCTAGTTCTGTGGGTGTAAATGTAACTCCTCCAAAAAGGAGGAAAATGTGGAGCACATAGAAACCTCATCTTATCTGTCTGGACTTATTTAAAAACAACTCAAGGTTTTCATTATTTTCAGTGTGCAGAGTCAACCTGCACTAAGAAGGGTTAGGGAGACTGGCTTGGTTCACCCGATTTAAACATAAGTGTATTTAGTGTGGGCTAAGTTAATACTTCACGTTTCTAATTTGAATACTACATTTCCTTTCCAAATCTGAAGTGACATTTTTTTTTGGTAATTCAAATTTGAAGTCAAAGTGTAGTTGCTATAAGTAAACATTATCAAGTAAACATTTAAAAGAGTGGGGTAAATAAAGTAAGTATGTGGAGGAAGCCAGAAATCAAGGGGGAAAATGACTGGTTAGTTTCATGACATCGAAGGTAATGATTTTACAGTAACTGGAACATGAGAGGGGCCCCATCTCGGGAGCTAGAATAAGAGGGATAACAGGGGAAATAGGCTTGGTGTTTCCAGCAGTGAGCACATTCATGGGGCAGAGTCTGGGAAGAAGCCATGGGAGAAGTAAAGCGAGCATGGAATTTTGAAGGATCAACAAGAACTTGTGATTTAAAACAACAGCTGGCCATGGCTGGCAAGGCAAACGTCAGATGTGACACCAACTACACCCACGACCAACCACTCTGCCTGCTTCACGTGGCTGCCACAAGACCGTGACTGCCGGCAGGTCTTAGAATTGGGAACCACCTCACAGAGCATCTAAGTCACTCAACGGCGTATGCCAGAGTTGACAGCAGGGATCGAGGGACAAGGCATCCAGGCTGTCTGGCCTGAGAGCTGCTGCTCTGGGGCATGAGGCTTCACCTTCCACAGAGCAAGACAGGGATGAAGGACTGCACGGTGGCCTCTGGAACAGCAGGGACTGTCATCCCAGGGAGGTGAACTTGCCGCTGTCAGAGGCAGAATCCTCAGGGGCTGGGGGCCTGCGACAACAGTGGGCCTCACATTTCACAAAGACAGCGCTGGCAGAGCTCTGAGCCACTCGCTGGGCTGGCACCAGGGTTGAGAGTGATGGCCCGGACGGGAGGATGCATGAGCCCAGACTCAGTAGGGACTGGTGGCACAGGTGGCACTGCGATGACACCTGGAGCCACAGCGCCCGGAGGACAGAGTGGTGAGGGTCAGAGACAGGCCTGAGGTTTCCAGTGTGCCAAGGGGCTGAGGCTACGGACATTCAGAAGAAAAGGCATGCTCTGGGCCATTCAGCTCATTATAGGAGAAACTGAAAGGAACATTTAAGGCTCTCTTCAGTCAGCCTATAGGCATTCTGTTTACAAGGAAGGGAATAGGGTGGAATGTAGTTCATTATTTTATTCATCTTTAAAAACATGAACTTTATTACAACATGGGCACTGTGCTGTGTTACTTAAGTAGACACCCGATACATTGTTCCACACTGAAACTGTATCTGTCCCCTCACATCCAGCTATACTCCACACCAAGCACCAAGCCAGTCGCTGATTGCTCTGGGTGCTGCTCTGATTCATGGGGAACTGCTCCTGAGTAGATGCCTGCTTCCCGTCCTTGCGTCAGTGCTAGACTAGAGCTCACCACAGATTTTATTCATATTTATATTCATAAAGTGCAATAATTCCCACTTACCTATCTTGTATGTGAGGACAAATACACTTAAAATTGAGGAATTTATTTGCACACATTTCATAAACTATAATTTTCTACACAAGGAAAAGTAATATGGTTATTTTGGTTATTCTTTTAGTGGAAAACACTTCAATAGATACCTTGCCTTGACCTCTGTGACACAGCGACTATAACTCACTCCCCACACACAGTGACTACGACCCAACCCAGCCGGTGCTGGAAATTAGAAAGGTTTCACTTAGTACTTTGTAAGGAACTTATCAAATGGAGGAAAGCTTTAATTAAAATTGCTATGGTTTAACTTTTCACTTCTTTAGGCATATTAATTATTAAAACATTAATGCTTGATTAGGCCAGTGCAGCAATTAGTTTGTAAGACATTATTTGGTATCTTGAACTGCACTTAAGAATTAATTAACTTAGAAACTTTCCATAACTTCAGCTGGAAGACGGATGGGGCCTGGCGGGGTCCGTGAACTCCCAGTGTAGCATCAGGAGTTTGCATGTCCTCCTCCCTTATTAGAAGGCCCGCGTCATGGTCTGTGCCAGGAGAGGCCAAAATCAACCGTGTTGGCCTTGCGTGGAATTTATATCCATGTGTGTTAAGAGAATGACTTGACAGGCGCATAAATTAAACTGCAAGTTGCATTGCGTTGGAAAAAGATCTTTATACTAATTAATATAGCAACCTATCTGCAGCTGAACCCCAGCGTGGCTGTGGTCTTGCTTTCTCATCAAGAACAAGTTACTGGGCATCTGAGGGCCGGGAAAGCGCAGCACCCCATGTGCAGGACCGGCTGGAGGCTAGGCCCAGGGAGCGTGAAGCCAGGAGCACAGAGGCTCACGCGGCAGCCGCTGCCCACGATGCTGGGCAACCCACGCCTCTCGCATCTCGCTCAGCAGGGCCTGCAATGGCTCCTCCTCTGCTCTGCACAGCCCACGCAAGTCGCGGCAGAGCCTGGGGTCTCGGTCTCCCCTGCTGGAGCGGAGCGGAGCGGAGCTGGCAGGCACCAGACAGCCTGGCCGGGTGCAGCGGCCCCTGGCTCCCGGCCCAGGCTCGTGCGGGGCCCCACTGAAGGAGGCGCACAAGACGAGCTCTGTCCCCACCCCTCCTTGCGGTCTTTAAGCAGAGGCCCTGGGACTCATGCAGAGAGAAGTCAGAAAAGAGGCCACTGCTGCCCCAGTTTACACCGTACCACCCCTGTGAGTGAGGTAAAGGTCCACGTTTCCCATTACTCTGGCTCTGGGCTGTGCCATTTCAGTCACATGGGCAAGTTAAGGTCCCTACTTCTAGGCCTTTTCCTTGAAGTAAGAGCAAAAGCCATGTTTATGGATTAGGACGACATCCAGGAAAAGGAAGAAAGACCCACAACGGCAGCAGACTGCAAGGCTCCTGGAGTGGCTCCCACCAGATTGCAGAGGAAACAGACAGGAGAGCAAAGCTCGCTAATCCTGCTCCTGCTCTGTGCTCTCAGCTCTCTGGGGATCAAGAAGTGAATCTAAGGAGGCCCCAAACCCACTGTCATTTGTCAGGATGTGAATCAGCAGGGCCCCTCCGCATGCTGTGTCACACAATCCTGTCCATAAAATACTCCTCATTTCTCTGGAGAGGTGGGGACATCGCGGAGGACCTGTTGCGCTCAAACTGGGAAGTGATGCTTGAGACATGGCCCTGAATCCCCTGGTGCTGACCCAGCTGGCCCGGCCACGGAAAGGCACGCTGCTCCCATATGCAGAGAGGCATCTCGTGGGAACAGCTGTGTGTTCCTGCAGGACTGAAGTTCATGTGAAGACCAGGTGGGATGACCGATAACTTTCACTCTGCAGACAGCCTCCAGTCTGACCTGACCTCCTCTCCCTTACGTGGAAGGAACAACTCCTCTGTTGCTCTACAGAGTGCTCGGCAGGACCCCGCTCCTTCCTCCACACATGTGAAGGTGAGTAATATAAACAGGAGCGGAAAATGGGCCGCGTCACATTGGGTATTCTGGGTTTGTGCAAAGAAAAATGCCCCTAAGAAAAGGTTCAGAATATGTCTGGCAGACAGACATAAGTCTCTCCAGCCCTCAGTGGGCCCTTTGGCAGGAAGACAGTGGTCTCAGCAAGGACGGACCTGAGGAGTCACCAATGTCGCCTGGGGCATTTGGGCTGGTAGAGTAGGAGCACAGGTGTGAATTTCAAATTCAAACCTAAATCCCAAACTTCTTTTGGAATAGAAAGTGGGATTGTTATAATTCTGAAAAATTATCATTGGTAATAAATGATATAATCTGTGTCTGTAGGAAACATTGAGTTTTCTCTAGAAATTGTGATTTCACTGGGGTACTGAGAGGTTGCTGTTTGAGGAAACCCTTCAGCTTAACCCAGAGGGGTTTGAGAGCAACCTGACTTGGTTTTAGTAATGGAACAGAGAAAGTAACTTTTAATCAGTTTCCCTTAAAAGTATGAAATTTTTTAGTGATAATTCCATTACAGGAGTGGATACCAGGTTCTGTATCAAACATCATGTTGGAAAGACTAAAAATCCAAAAATTAAATTAAAAGGGATTCTATTTTAAAGGGAAAAAAAAAGAATATGAAACTAAGAAAAAGGGACAGAAAGCTCCCTGAGGAGCTAACACATGAGAACTTCCTATGTTTCTAGTGTCCTGACAGCCAAAGTGTCACATGGACACCAAAGGACAGCACACACATCAACAATGCCTGCAGGAAAGGGACCGAAATCTCTGCTGGCACCTGTGTAAGGATCCCGTGTGATCCCGTTCCCCACGGTAGGGGAGAGAAGTTTAGAAGTCCATCTCCAAAGAAGGAAGGCTGCAAAACAATGTGTGGAGTTTGACACACCTTTGTGAAAATATATTTATATTTTAATATTCAGAAAAATGTTCTGCTTTTTGTGGTGCAATCATGTTTTTTTCATTTTCCTTTGTATATTTTTTCCTTTTTCTATAAACATGTGTATTATTTCTGTGATCCTAAAAAGAAATAATGAGTCAGAAAAATAAAACTTTCCTGTTCTATTCATTCAAAATTTCTAGGGTGCCACCACAATAGAAGTTGAAATTTATCATTCTACATGGGGTTCACTGTGGTTGACCCAAGTCAAGGATGCACAAAGTAAGCTGCACCGTACACACACAGGCATGCCCGGTACTGTGAAGCCATGGTGGGGTGAGGGGGCTCCTTGCGGGATTTCCAACCACAGAGCATTTCATCATGCAGCCAGGTCAGGGGCAAGTCCTACCGAGTTTATTTATAATCACACAGTTTACCCCACAACACTGTTCAAGGCTAAACAAATGGAAAACAGCAATGCAAGTTAGAGCAACAAGCGACCCTGTTATATGCTAAACCAACAGCAAGGTTTATTTTCTTCGTGCAGAAGTTTAATTTCAGTGGTCGGTGCTAAGGTAACTCTCAGCATAAAGCTGGAAACCCTTGCAGGTCAGCATAGCAGAGGCCATGTGAGGAGGAAAGAGAAGGCCTAGCAGGGAAAAATCCAGGGGTTCCTGCCCTGGAGGGGTCCCTTGCTGTGCCCTGGAACTCACCGGCATCCCCTTCCCTCCTCTGACAGGCAGTAGAGAACCTGCAGCTCTCCAAGGGCCTCCCTAGCATGGAACAGGGTAGAAACTGTGCTACCAGCTCTGTGGGACTTCACTGATCTTTACCACACAAGTCTTTAACAGGGTACAGTGCACAAAGCTGAAACTCAACTTTGGCCATCCAAATACTCAGAAGAATGAAATGAATACAATTAAATGCCATCAGGGGCGAGAACCTGGAACCATGGACATCAGAGCTCTGAACTGTCCATTACCAGTGTAAATGACTTCAAATACGAGGCTTTCAGTACCTGGGCCACAGGACCCCAATGCCCACTGCATTGCCTCAGAGGATGTGTGGTTCCTAAAACACAGGTGTAGCCACATCCACAGAGCTACCCAAATAGCTAATGATATCCAGAGTCAACAGCTTGAAGTGAGAAGTAAGACAGCCTCTTGATTGGCTTTAAAGGCAATTAACTTTCTGGAAAAAATAAAAATTTGTGGTCTCTTTAAGGCAAGATCTCTGAATTCAGCCATTTTCTTATTCATAAAAGTTTAAGAGTGAGCTAAGTGATGAGCCAAGAGGCTCTATTTGCTCTTATTATAAATTTTGATTCTGGTAAGTGTCAATATTTTGTGTCACCAAATTTAGCCAGAGTCAAGTTATTTTGTTTTTGTATGTTAGGACTCGAACAACTTGACATTAGAAAAATTAATGCTGCTCTAGCAAGCAAGCATCTCAAGAATGCCAGCAACAGCATCCACTGATTGTTGACATACTTACTCTATGTACCCTAAGACTTCATTTCTGTTCATTTAAAAAATTAATTTGCCTCTACATTTCAATTTTTATCAAGTACTTGCAATTAAACCCAGAGCTTTCGCACTGACCTACCTCCTCACACCTTTCCGTGCTTTATTTTCAGACAGGATCTCACTAAGTCACTGGGTCCCCCAGCCTGGACTCTAACATGGGACTCTGCTGCCTCAGCCTCCCAGAGTGCTGGGTTGCTGATGTGAGCCACCATCCCCAGCTGTATTTCCTCTTTGGAAACCAACTCAATCTTAAATTTTCTAAAGAACTGGCAGAAACATAGATGAGTACACACATAGTTGGTGTTGAGGCAAGCAGTCCTCACCTGTTTTTTTCGTGAATTTTTAGAATTTCATTTGTCTGTTGAAGAAGCTGCTTCTCTAGTTTGTACGTTGACAATGAATTCTCCAGCAGTTGTATTTCAAGTCGAGAAGTCTGATTTAGTACCTTAACATAAAAGATAAAAACATTTCCAACTTCAATCACAAATCAAAAAACACAAAACAATTTATCTTTCTTTAGCTTTTGTCCTTACATAATATTTCCTCAAGAGTAATTAATTATGTAATGTATTTTCTACCATTCATGGCTTTATCCATTTCCTAAACAAGCTATTGGTTTGAAATGGGAGCTGCGGTTGGGACCACTGGATTGTTGAAGCTATTTTCATGCTTTAATCTTTGTGTTCTGAAACTGTAGCATAGTCCACTCTGCCAGTGGCTTCCGTATTTTATCTCTAATGTTTCCCAGTGCAGAGTGGGTATCTCCACAAGGTGTGAGATACTGTAGGTACTTAGAATAATCGACGGGCATATGAGATACACCTGTCCAGACTGGTCACAACACAGTTTGGGCAGACTCGAGAGTGCCCGTTCACTAACCATGTATCACGTTCAACAGGGCCATTCCTCTGGGTGTCCTACCACTCCCTAGACATGTCCCTCATGAGGCAGAGTTGTCACTCCCACTTTAGAAATGAAGAAACTGAGGTGCAGGGCAAGGCCAGATCCACAGAGGAAGCCAGGACAAAGCTTGGTGTGGTTCTGCTGTTCTATGTGGAGCCCTAGGAAAGGCAGAGGCCAGGGTGCTGGGCTTCACCTGGGAACTGAGACTGCACTGAGAATGGGTGGTCTTCATCCTTCCAGCTCCATGGCCTGTTTCGTCTGGAAAGCAAATGCTCACCTCTGGTGGGTCCTGTAGACCCACTTTGCTGGCCAGGACCCAGCTATGCCTAGCCCTGCCCCTGAAGGGTCACCCTGCAGCCTGGGTCACCGTCTCCCATCTCAACCCTCCACAGGGAAGTATTAAGGGCAAAGAAGAGGCGACGGAGTTTTAAAGTTCCTCTCTCACTTGGACACTCACAACCACTGTACCTCTCTCCCCTCTTATTAGAGGACACCTGGGAACCCTTTGCAAGGTCCATGTCCTGTCCAGGACAGGCGCAGCTCATGAGCAGGAGGGACAGGAAAGCCTTTCCAGTCACACCTGTGTTGGGGGCTTGGCCGGCGATAGGAGGGGACGTACTAGGATTAAAGGACATGGCAAATACTCAGATTCACAATATGAGACAATTTATCAGATGATTGCTTTAGTTTCTTAAAAATATCTATCTCAAAGGAAAAAGAGGAACGACTACTCCCAGTTAAAAGAAATGATTACAAATGGAAAAATAAAACATCTATAAAAGTTCTGGTGGAACCATAAAGAAAATATGACTGTAAATTAGTCTTTGAAAATTATTGTTGAAATCTGTCATGATATAGCAATATATAATTCATGCCATACATCTATTATGTATGACATTTTATACTTATATATAATGTACATTATGTTTATAATATAACCTCATTATATTTGAATACATCTTAACAGAATAACACAACTCTCTATCCAATAGGCTCTGTTTGTGGAGTTTGCTGGCGATGGTACTCCTCTTGCGGACACAGAAACTGGTCTGAAGTAACTCACTCAGCATGGCCCCCACACGGAGCAGGAGCCAGGTGGTCTACTGCCAGGGTCCCAGTTCTCTCTCACAGGCTCCTGAGCTACAAACAAGCAGCTTCCCCTGGCTGAGAAAGGCGTGTCTCCTGCTCAGCCATGACTGCTTCCAACATGCTTCATTTCCACACACCAGGAAGTCTTCTTGGTGCAGCCCCTGGCACCTGGTGTCTCCTCCCAAACACCTCCTAAGGAGTACTGAGGGGCCCACACTTCTCAGCTCAGAGGACAGAGGGAACAATTCACCATGCCTCTCAGTGAGAACAGCTTCTCCCTGAAATCCCACTCTGAAACATCAGCTCTGTAGTTCATCTTCACTGTCACCTTGGCTTGGTGAGGAGGTTCCTGGGGAGGTGACCGGATTGTGGCAGGGGAGCTGCACTCCTCAGTGAATTCCTGCACTGATGTTCCCAGGTAGCTGTGTTGTCCAGAGGCCGGGCTGGAGCTGGGCCACAGGGTGTTGCACCCTTCAGGGTGCACCTCTCAGTGGCAGCATTCTCTGGGGCTCTGCTCCCAGCCGCCATCAAGTGAGCAGATTTGCTCCTCCATGCCCATCCTCCTGACCATCGACTGAAAACTCTGGAACTGTGAACCAAGTAGACCTCTCCTTCTCATGTTGGAGTGTCAGGCGTTTGGTGCTAGCAACGGGGAAGCTGACTAATACAAGCTCTTTATGCCTGTATATTACCACCAACACACAACCCTTGGCATATTCGGGCTTGGGATCATTTCATTAAAATCTATAGATTTTAAGGGATTGTGATTAATTTCACTGTTCAACAAAAACTTATGGAGCTTATTACATATCAGATCCTGTTCTAAATTTTAATGATAGAACAGTGGACCAGAACAAGATGCAAAAATCTTTGCTCATGAGGAGGATATAACCATATGCAAGAGTTCAGATTTTTCCACAAAGATAGTAAATATCTCAGGCTGGCTGGGCCATCTGTTCTCTGCTAAAACTACTGTGCTCTGTGGTTGGACTGAGAAAGCAGAGATAATATATTAATGAGTGGATGTGACCAAGTTCAGTAAAACTTTATTTATAAGAAGAAACGGCCAACAACAGTGGTGCTGGTTTGTGACTTCAGAGAAGCAGGTGATAAAATGGAGTTAGGCATGAAAGATATTTATCAGAGGAAACATTTGTGAGGGGTAAATGGAAGAGGCCAGAGGAAGAAAGGCAGGAAGTTGGTGGATTGCAGCCCAGCCGTTGAGCAGCTGTGGCCAATGGGGGGCCTTCAGCCTGGGTCATGCATCAGCAGTGCTATAGCTCCCCAGAGCAGAAACGAGCATCCCTGCCACAACAGCTCATCGCCTGGGGTGGCACCGGGGACTGTGGACTCTGCTCCAACATGGTGGTGGACTTCAGAGCTCAGTCCCTGAGGCATTGGTCAGCTATGCAGTCCACTGTAGGGGGTGGAAAGGTGCATTTCATGGCTGTAAGGAAAGCTCCATAGGAGATTAACCTGCTACACAGGAAGATGTGGTTTAGAGATGTGTTGCCCTAACTCACATTTGGGAACCAAAGGCCACTGCGTCTGCTACTATAAAACACATTACATGAAGAAAGGACTCAAAGCAGTGGTTAAACAAAGATATCTGTGGATGGCATCAGAGGCCAGATGTCACTGTCACCCATGGAACAGTGCAGCTTCTGTCAGTCACAGGGAGCATCCAGGGGGCTCTTGGGGCTGCACTGTCTGCTTGATCTGATGTCCAGCTCTGCCCTCTGTGGGGACTGCTGACCATTCTGCAATCTTAGAGGAAGAAGGGGACCCCAGGAGAAAGGCAGCTCTGAGGAGGGCTGTGCGGCATCATCTCCCCACTAGCTGTTCCCCCTGCAAGCTACTCCACCTCTGTTTTGTTCTCACAGCTTTAAACAAAGGTTAGTGACACCATCTACCCCATGGGATTATAAAACAGTTATAAAACTGTTATGCAGCTGATATGTGTGAAATTGCTTAGAACAGGGCAGGGCACTGAGTCTTGAAGTGGATTTTAGTGCAGTCTGAGTGATAGCTCCAAAATTGAATTTCCCTGAGAAAGGAGGAGAAATAGAATTCCTGACCAGAGGGACATACACAGTCCCTGCTACTAAAGAGGCTGCTGAGGAGCACAGACTCCAGTCCAAGTGACAGTGAGAAAGGATGTGCATCTTCCCTGCAAACACACATCCAGCCAGGGCACTGCAGGCGCGGTGCCGCTGCAAACCTGGCTCTGCCCTCCTTGGCTAGGCTGCATGTGGAAGGGCAGAAGAGGACTGGAAAGCAGGAGCTCCTGACCTTTAAAACATCATCCTCTGAAAGCTGGGCACGGAAATGTCCTACAAAGCCACTACGTGCATTTTTGAAATAACCAAGGTCCCAGACTGTTTCAGGAGCAGTCGTGCTCACCAGCACGAACCATACAAGCAAAGTCACTCGAACTTTCTAGGCCTAACCCCAGACGGCAAAGGGAGTGGGGCTGCCAGCTCACTGTCCACACGCAGCACGTGCTGGTGTGGCCCTGCCTCGGCAGTGCATGTGCCTTCCTAGAAAATGGCCCGCTCTGCAGTCACACCTGTGCCCTTGGGTGGACCTTACATGAGAGGGTCTGGAGCCCCACAGCTGCAAATGCATGGGCACCTGAAGATACTGACAGAAGCTGGAAAGGACACACAACTTTCACCTCCTAAGATGGACATACTTTGGCTTTCTTCTCTGCCTGCCCCTTGTTCCGAGGGATTTGTGACTTTGCTTCTCAGGTTTTGGCTAGCTTAGAATTGTCCTGCAGTATCCAACAGACACCCACTGGCCTTTCATGATGTGCTCTACTAGTTCCACACAGGGAGCATAACTTGGTGTTTTAATTTTCTGAACTATTTTCCTTAAAGCTCATATCTCCTGGCTGGCAGAATGCAGAATGAGTTGTTGTCATTTAAAACCCTAGGCTGCATGCACCTTGGAAATTAAAATGCTACCACTGGGAATATTTTCCCTGAAACTCTAATTGCTAGATAGGAAGAAAATAAAAACAACCCTTGGTAAAAGTTGTTGGAGATGAGAGAAGGGAACAAAACTCTGTCACATCTGTCATAAAAGTTAGAACAGAAATTACAGGAGCTCAGAAGTGCAGTCCAGGACATTGTGTTTTTCAGTTTATGAACACATGAGAGTGTTTTGTAACAGATGGGAAGCATTCTGCTCTGTTAAATGAGAGAGGAGTCCCGTTCCTTACACCACAAGGAGCCCTGCTTGCTCAGTGTGATAATCCAGGACTGAACAAGGCTGGAGATCGTGGTCTCAATGTGTAGTTTCCTCCTCCTCCTTTCCACATGGATATGAGGATAATGTAAAACAGAAATAATTTCTGAAGCCGATGTGATTTATTTCTCTGACTCAATCATCAATAAAGTCCGTTTTCAACTTGGTAATGATTGGTATTTCTAATCAAGGTGCATAGAAAAAAGAAATAATAGTGCAGCTTTCAGTCCTGAATTCTATTTACTACTTGTAACAGTGTAGAAATCACAGACAAGACATCGCTCATGCCTCCTGGGCTACCTGCTCTCAGCGGCTTTTGTACACACCCTTCTTCCATGAGAGTGTGTGTTTGCGTAAGGTGCTCCAGCCATAAATATCGCCACTGTGATTTCCCTCTAGATATTGGAATAGATCGAGATGCCAGTAATGCAAACGAGATGGAATAAAATGGATTTAAACTGCACGTCAGCTTTGCATTTGCTGCTGGGCCGCAGACGTTAACCTCACTGAGGTAACATCACACTGTGAGTTTCAGAACAGGAAGGGAGCAACCATTTCTGTGGCCACGGGGGCATGAAAAGCTCATCTTCCATCATCAAAACCCTGTCTTTTATTTGCACAAAGCAGTAAGAGGGGTCTGTAACCCTGATGATTAAAGCATATCCTGGTTTTCACTGACCTGTACTCAAAAGGGTATTTCATTGTACGCATTAGGGGACAGATAAGCAAAGGGGCATTTCTGATCAGTCCGCTGGGGGGAGGGGGTCTCTTAGCTCATAGATTTGTGGGTGCATGAGAGTGAGCATTACCAGAGACACAGGAAGGTAGGTCTGGAGTGCGAATCCAGCCACGAATGCAACCCGATGGGTTCTTTTACTTGACATCAGATCACATCACAGTTGGTGGCTGCAGTGTTTATTTGAATTTAGGTGCAGATTAGGCCCTGAAGCAGCCCTGTTTTTATTAATACACCAACCCCTTCAATTCAAAGAAATAATAATTCAAAGAAATAAGGTCCTCTGGTGGGGACCCCTATAGCCTTGTTATTGCCAGTCAACAAAAATGTCTACGTTTCCCCAACCTGTGTGGAAATGTGCGCTGTGCTTAGGAAGCAGCCAAAGGGATGAAAATGAGGAAGCAGCTTCCGGTGCAGACTGTGGCCCAGAGCCCTACCTGGGTCTCCACATCCGTCAGCTTCCGGGTCTGCTCTGCGGTCTGCGTCAGAAGGCTGGTCCCGATCTCCAGCATGGTGGCCGTGTGGTTCTGAACTGCATTCTGCTGTATCTGCACCATCTCCGACTTCATATTTTCCACAATGTAATTCTCAAGCTGCAGGAGGTAGAGCACAAGCATGCTACGTCATGAGCAAATCCTCTGGGTCGGGCCACATAATATTTACAACGACCAAACAAGACACAGCCGCAAGCAGGGCCTATCTGGTGGGGACCCCTGCGTCTGGGGAGCTGGGGAGGGGCCTGTCTGGTGGGGCCCCCTGAATCTGGGGAGCTGGGGAGGGGCCTGTCTGGTGGGGCCCCCTGAATCTGGGGAGCTGGGGAGGGGCCTGTCTGGTGGGGCCCCCTGAATCTGGGGAGCTGGGGAGGGGCCTGTCTGGTGGGGCCCCCTGAATCTGGGGAGCTGGGGAGGTGTGAGTGGAGCATTCGGCGGTCCAGCTGCTGGCTGCTCTACGCAGACATGCCTCCCTGCCTTCCTGAGCGTTTGCTCTGGGATTACACGTTCGTGTTGCTCACAGCATCTCATCTAACCACACAGCAAAGACAGGAGCAAGGCTGTCGGACTCAGGAAGGGGAGTCAGAGGGCTCAGGAAGGAGCTCAGGTCGCCCTGTCAGAATCCAGCAGTGAGCAATGAAGTTTAACCTAAGGTTCTGTTCTCTGACCTTTTCATGATACTGTGCCAACCACCCATCTCAGCCCAGTCCTGCCTCCTGCCTGCATTTCCTTCGTGATCAGCGAAAGACTGAGCGGCCTTGGGGATGCACTCGATGGGTCAGGGAGGAGGGCCGGTGCCCAGGCAGCCTTCGGTGAACTTAGGCAAAAATTAAAATGCAGGCAGTGACGAGGGGCAGGATACCAGCTGCGCCCGATTCCCATGCTCCTTCTTGAGCTCAGACTGGGCCCTGCAAGCGTCACCTGGGAGTAGCATTTGCACTTGCTGCCCTGGGTGGAATGTACTGCTGCACAGTTCACCTCAGTGAACACCACAGTCATAAAACAATGGGAAAAGCAAGGTGCCAGGAAGAAGGGGTGAGGGCACCTAAGAGAGGTGACCGCTGCCCACAGTGGAGGGGAAGCTGGAACTGGTCAGAGAGAGCAAAAGCAGCCCGCACCTCGTCAGTGCCCTCAGCTCCCAGCCCTGTGCAGTGACTACATTTTACGACCAATTACATGTGTGGGAATCGCATCCCAGAGGCGCCAGGCCCAAGGCCGCACACCACCGGCAAGCCAGCCGCAGTCCAGCCCAAGTCCTCACCTCTCACACCAGCACTCTCGCCATTTGACAGTGTTGCCAAGTCGAGCTTAGTAAGCCTGGTTCCAAATCACTAACAGCTACATGATTTTTACCAGTTTAGTGAACCACGATACACCCATGATTTTACCATCCCTGGTAACATTACTATCATGTAGTAAATACAGTCTCAACGTAAATTCCCCTTTGTGAAGCTCCAGCAGCTCAGTTTCTAGCATCATCCCTTGCTTATTTCTATTAATCATATGTGAGTGTGCCCCAAACTAATAAAAACCAAAGCTTAAAATGAAGCGCGGGTTGTTGTTAATAAATTCTGAACTTGTTCTCTGTCATCCTCTGTCCCCAAATCAGAAGTGCACCGAGAGTGAGAGGAATTCAAGCTGTGAAAGTTTACTATAAAAATGCAAAATGGATCAGAATAAATATCCGAAAATTACTGTAATACAATGCAAGGTCTCTAGGCCAACTTCTGGCTTTATTCCAGGCGGACGAACATAAGTAAGCAACAAGGGAGAGTTGCAGTAAGAGTGGGGTCGGAGCTGTAAACAGCCGGCGCTGTGGATTCCACATCACATTGCCCCTTCCTCGTCACTTCCCCTGACTTCCTTCAGGAAGCTGTCTTCCCACCCTTCAGAATCAGTGCTTTGGTCATCTGCACCCTCCCAGCTTCAAGAAGGGCTACGTGCTCGAACCTGGCAAGCCACAAGGAACTGCTTGTGCTTGGCAGGCACAAGTTCTCACAAGTGGACAGGCATTACAAGCAAGGCCATTAAAACTCTTCTCTGGAATCGAGTCCAGTGAGTTCATGTAAGAGCCTCTTCCTTCATGGTTAATAAGCTGGTAACATAGATGGTCAATGCTGTTGATGCCCAATTTGCCACCAAAAAGCCAGAGCCAGCCTAAGAATGAAGTCAACTCAGAGAAAATGATGGGGAGATGGGCAGATCTGGAGATGGACAGAGCCAGCCAGGTGACACAGACAGAAGCCTGGGTGTTCAGCACCCAGCTCTGGCCGTGCACGCAATCAGATCCACCCTTGGGCAGCTGCCAGTCCCATGGTCTACTGACCTCCCCAACAGCCATGGTTTCTTTTACTTTCAGTCACATGGATACATGCTTTTAACACAACCCCCAAAATTCTGACTACTACATTTGATAGATGCTTAACTATAGAAGCCCAAGACAGGCAACACTAGCAGATGCTCCTCGCTTGTCCTGGGGATTTGAGCTCCTCAAGGACATGTGTGTCCCTTGAGAAGATGTCACCTGCCATGCACAGCTGGCATTGTCTGCTGCCTGGTACACAGAAGTCAATGAGTTACGTGCTTCCCTTTTATAAAAGGGAAAACCTAGACAATTCCACATGTTACAGCAACTTTGTAGATGAGATTCTTGAAGCTTTGCAACTCATGAGCTGTGTGAGACCCCACCCCCACCTCCAATGGGCACTCTTTACCACTGTGAACTCCATCCCATTGCACCCTACCATCCAGGCCCAGCAAAGTATTAACACCAGCCCATCCCACCTTGACTCCTGACTCTGCCTTTCAACCTGTGGCTCCTCATCATTAGAACTACACAGAAGGCGTGAAGATTGGAAGGACAGGCAGCATGTGGGGATTTCCCAGGGTGGACCCTGCTTTTCCACTGGACCCCAGTGGAATTCTGATCCAAGCAAGGAGCCTTGCTTCTCAAATGTGGTCTCCGAGTAAGAGCTGGGAGCAGTCAGCACAGGGAAGAGCTCAGCAGAGCACCAGTGACATCTGGCACAAGCACAGACTCCCTTCATCCGAGGGCTGTGGGGGAACAAGACTCACCTCACGCAGTGCACTCTGACTGACACTCTAGTGGGACTTTGTTACCTTGTTTACATGCCAAAAACCTCTGTGAAGAACAGCGACTCAGTCTGTGAATCAGATCTGTCGATTTCCTTGCTGACCAAGAAATTTCAAACATGACTTCCTGTTCACTAATCAAGGAGCCCCAGAAGAGGATCTGCTTGACAATTATACATGGGTTTCTCATGCAGGAATCAGTTCTCAGCTCCCTCCCCGCTCCCGGTGTGGGGAGTACCCACAGGCTGTGTGGACCAGGACTCCAGGTGGCACAGGCAGCCATGTCCAGTGTGGCTTTGCCATCTGTTCACATGTTGGATGTTGGTCATTCGGCCCTAGGGTGCTTTCCTTCTGAATGGAAAATATTAACACCAGCAAAGCACAGTGACAGTTTATGCTGACATCTGACACAACCAGGAAGCGTCTCCTAGGTCTGCTGACCCCAGGGAGAAAGCAAGGAGGTCTCCAACTACGGTAAATTCTGATTGAAGCTGCCATGATGAGCAGCATGAAAGTAATTATGCTTAATTACTTTTTAATCAAGTGAGGCTGCTATCTCCAGGAGCAAGAGCCTGTCAGTGCCAGAGCTAGTGCCACATCACAGCAGTGAGAGCTACAGCAGCTGAGCCAAGGGCAAGGGTGGCGAACCCGTGCATGTAGTGTGTGATGCCTAAGCAGGGGCTTTCCCAGATCTGACAGCTTTCCTTAGGAGATGCAAAACTGTGAACTCCATCCCGTTGCACCCTACTATCCAGGCCCAGCAAAGTTTGGTAACAAATTTGATAGTCTTTCTATATTCCCTACTGGTTTAAAAATATGTTTATACAAAATGAAGGCTATCTCAAGGTTCAATATTTGTTACTGATGTGTATGTGCATGTGTGAGTGTGAGCACATGACTGTGCATTTATGTGTGGTACCCAGGAACTTAGGACATTAACACTGAGCTACTTCCCAAGCCCTTCTTTTAAATTCTGAGACAAGATCTCACTAAGATGCGAAGTTTTCCAGCCTGGGGTCAAATATGCAGTCTTTCTGCCTCAGCCTCCCACAGTGCTGGGATCAGAGGCATGTGCCAGCACATGCTGGCTTTATAGGTACATTTTAAGTTGAGAAGTTGCTGAGCACACAGGTGAGGAGTGGGAGATCCCAACCTGAATGTAAAGCTATTTGACCACACTGCCATTCTCAGGGCCTGACTCTAGAGATTTATAAACTATTGGCTAAAAGAGCCTGAGAAGAAGCTATTGGATTAGACATGATTAGAGACACAGTGAGAAGCAATGATGGATGCTTTTTTAAGCAAGAGCACGAGTTTCACACACACTGTCTCACTCTTGCTTCTCACCCTACAAAGTGAGCATAACTGCACTTCCCAGCTTGAGAAGTAGCCTTGGTGACAACCACTCTTCTGATCTTCCCTCACCTGAGAGTTGGCTCCTCATGGGTTGTCAGACTGGCTGACACTGAGGACCAATTTCATCTGCATCAGCGCTTGAGTATTCATTTCTTACTCCTCGGAGAGGAGTGGCACTGTCAGAGTGAGTTCTACCCTCATACCCAGGAGGCCGAGTGAACCCGTGGTGAGATGAGACCCTGGGGCCAAGTTGGTGGGAAGAAAGGGGATCATGGGAAATCCAAGGAGATTTTCCTTAGTGTATGTTTGCTTGTTCTGCTCATTCTGTTTCTTACAAGCCACTGTAAAGCATGACACAGCAACTGACAGCAAGGCACTACCCACCCCAAGGCCGGGTGAGCATGGAGTTTGTCCACTCTCAGCATTATTACTTTCCTTGGTTTACAAGCAGGAAACAGAGGCTCGTGGACTTCAGGCGAGTTGGCTAAGATCATGCAAGAGCTGGCAGCTGAACTGATTCCCTGCTCTTCGATATTGGTACCAGCATCACAGGTGAATTCGGAGAGCACACAACATTCACACAGCGAAAATGTAAAGCGAATACTGTGGAAATGATGCAGAGAAACTTCGAATCTGATTCCTGGCTGTGATATCCTGAGAAATGTTGTAGGTGCTGAGAAAGCAAATAGCCAGTCAACTGTATGACAAGCAGTGTTGCTTAACAGACAAGAAAAACTATTTTTAAGAAGTGAGGCTGGTGATCGAACATCTACTGTGGTTCACTCCTAAGTTGCTGCTTCCACCTTTTGCCGTGATGAGTGGGGAACGAATGCTGCCACTGCCTGCTGCGACAGAGAGGGGACCCGGGCTGCACTCAAAGCTACAGAGTGGGCAGCCTGGGGGCCGAGAGAAGCGGCATCGGTGTGAGACCTCGACATCCTGCACACCAGACCCGTTCGCTATCATTTCCCCTCAAGAGATCACTTCAAAGGCTCTCTGAAAGCAGAGCATATCTTAAAGCACCAGGAATATAATTTCTCCATGTAATTCTTAAGAAAATAACATTTTAAGCCCTATAAAAATTGGCAAAGGCATCCTTGGCTTAAAATATGTTGTAGATTAAAGGGACCCTGGATGGATGTGGATGCATATGGTATTACTCAGTTATAGCAGAATAACCATGAAGCAAAATAAAATGTTAAATATGGGAAAGTCATAAAAAGGTAAAACAATGCAAAAAATGCCTTCAATACTGATGGTTTTATCTAATATTATTGTTTCATAAATCAGTGGCAATTCTCAAAATGCAGCTGTATCCAGGTTTACGACCTTATAACCAGAGCCAGTGGAGGCCAAGCATGTCATTTGCAGGCATTTCTATGCCTGTATCTCTTCTTTCAAAGTGGAAAGTTTAATTGTTCTTGCGTATGATGGATCTAGTTAGTTAATATCTGCAGCAGTTCCTGTGCTGACATCCAGGACAGGGAACCATTTTTCATTTGGGTATCTGAAGCCATTGGCAAAGGAAAGCTGGAAGAGGTAGCAAATGTTACGAGCACCAGTGGTCCCGTTTCACAGGCACAGCCTCTTAGGTTCAGAGAAGCTGTAGGAACCAAGGCAAAGCCACTAAGAGATGTCAGATGCCAGGACGGGGTCAGTTGTGTGGGCATCAGCAGCGCTTCCTGTCAGGTTCTGCAGTTCCTACCACTTGCTTTATCTGCCTGCAGGCTCCTCACCTGGGCACCTGTTACAGCACTAGCTCATGCCTGCTGTCTCCAGTCTGGACGGCCCCTGGGCTTCTCTAGCTTTGCTTTCCAGCCTCAGGGCCCACCAGCTGCCCCTCAGTGACTGAGCCTCAAAACTCCATCGATTTTATGTTTTGAATGCATCATCTCACAAATGGCAAAAAACAGAACTAAATGCCCAAATTACCCCATTTACACCCGGATTGTATGTGACAGTCTAAGCATGTCTGAGGGGGGTATGCTGTGGACCCAGCCTGGTGTCAAACACTCAGAGTACAAAGTTGACACAGATGCACATGGACAGGCCACTTCCATGGGGCAAGTGGGCGCTGTGACAGATCTCTGCTTGATAGGCCTCTGGCTACTGGTATCAGAAGTGTGAGCTGACACTCACTTCTCACCCCCAGTGGAGCAGCAGCACGCCCACTGACACAACAGGAGATGCTACCAAGGATGTACCAGAAAGCCCTGAGTGCATACTTCCTATGCAACCATTTTTCTTGGTCCTGACTCATTCAAGACTGCAGGGGAGGAGGGGTGCTGTTGAAAGTTGCCTGCATTATAGGCAGTGCCCCAGAGGCTGGGCCAGGACCCACACAGCCATTCTGCCTTTGTGTAAACAAGTGAGAGTGTCCACTAGCCTGGTGCCTCTCTTCCATATCAGGAAGAGGTCATGGTTATGAACTCATGAAACATTTATGTCTGCTTAATTTTTCCCCTTCCATCTTCTACACCGAAGGTGGTGTAATAAAACTACCTCTGGCCAGGAGCAAGGACACCTGGACTTTCATCCTGGTGTGATGGTGGACCTACACCAAGTCTTCAGAGTGGGTTGGGTCTGAGTTCACTATCTGCAAGACGAGACTGGATTAGATGATCCCTAACGTCTCCAGGAGCACACACTGCCTTGATTTAAACCTTCCTTGATGAAGTGAGTCTGCAAGATTTTAAAATTGAAATATGACTGCATGCATCAAAACCTATAAAACACCATCATGCATATTCCTAATGGCAGTAAGGCCTCAGTGACACCAGCACACAGCAGAGAAGCTGAGATTGAGCCCTGTAGGCAAATCTGTTTCAAGATAAAGAATGAGAATCTCAGAATCTCTTAAGCCCCAGGCACTGTCCCAGCCAAAACAGATTCTGTATCTTTCCTCGACACAACCTGGCTCTCTTCCTATTTGTTTTCTCTCAAGGAATGGTGGAATTACAGGGCATCCATCTCCCCCAGCCACAGGCCTCCTCCCATTTCCTACACCCAACCAGCACGGGGCCATGTGGCTGTGTCCCTGAAGGTGGACTGGGTCCGTGCCTCTCCCTCCTCACGTCCTCCACAACCCTTTGTCCTCACTGCCCAGACCAAGGTCAAACTCATCATTCTCCTTTTGGCTCTGTGCTGGTCCAGCCGCTAACTACCCTTGTCTCCAGAGTGCTTCCTGGCATCCATCACCCTTGTGCCCCGAAGGCAAGGCTATGCCTCCCCGCTTCCCCTTTGCGCTCACACCTGCGGTTGAGTCACCGCTCCCAGCCTGCTCCGCCCTCCCTGTGTGGAGCCTGCACTCCAGACACTCAAATCACCCAGTATTTGCTGTGCTCCCATGCCTAAGGCTTCTTCTTCATCTCATTCCCTCCCCTGTTAGGCAAGGGCCTATTTTTTAGGGTTCACATCAGGTTTCTTCCTCTCGGGTGCCTTTCAAGAATGCACCCTCTATAGCACCCTTCCCACTGCTTGTGCCTGTTTCCTGACAGCACTGCCCAGCGCTCCAGTGCACCACCGCCTCTGCCTCCTAAGGGCAGCGCTGTCCTCCTGGGGCACGCAATGGGCCCTCAACACTGACCAGATAACGAGTAAATGTATGAGTAAATGGACTTGTGTATGAAAATACCCATAGTCAATTGTGAGGTTATACTTGCTCTGTAAGTAGGAAATATTTTAGCAACTACTAGTTACCTCATTTTGAAAGGCAGTGGGGCCAGTGCACATGCTGCAAAATATGCACTGTGATGGCAAATACTCTCACGCCCGATTGTGTTTTGAACACACAGGCTCCATGTCCCCAACCGTGTGCATCAGCTGCTACGTTCATGTCCTGAAGCTCTGTTTATTTCACTGCAGCTTGATTTGTTAAAAATCCATTTAAAATAATTGTGTCCCATTTCTGGAAGGAGATATGTTTGACATGGAATTTAATTACTGCAGATAATGCCTGCTAAACTATTAGGAACAGTTCCAGTATGCTGCCTACCAACTTGAAAACCTTACTCTCTATTCTGAATTCACATTTTTATGACAGAAAATTGAAAGAACTACAAAGCAACTTGATACACATTCTTTTAAAGCAATGAGCATGATCATTCTTAAATCGAACAAGATATTGTTTTGAACAGAAAATTGCAAACACACCTTCCTTTCCTTTAATGCTTTCTAGTCTTGCTTATCTTGCTCATGTAACTTAACCCTGCAGGCTACACAGAACACACCCTGGTTCACTTAGTGAGGGAAAAGCGCTCTGCCATTTGAACTGCCCGCCACCCAGCAGACAGTAGGTTAGAGGGCGATGGGTAGCAGAGGCCCCACAAGGGAATCTGCCTAAGAAGCATCCTCTGCTGACTACTTTGTGTCTCCTATGACAGATGGCAGCAATACAACCAAACACATTAATGCCGAGAGCACTCAAAGGAAACCTGCATGCGGCACGACAGGACTCGTTGGGGCTCCAAGACACTCAGGAGGGGCCTTCCAGAGGCTGCGGGTGTCAGGGCTTGCAGGGGCCATTTCATAGAGGTTGTAAGGTATCAGCACTGAAAATCAAACACTGCTCCGAGCAAACGTCTCTGCTCAGTGTTCAGCTATCGGACCGTTACTCTCATTTGAGTCACTTCTCATGAGTGAACTTTGCCATCCTTCTGCTCCATAATGGTTCTTAAGTTCAAAGGGTTTTGAAATTTTCTTTCTACTGTTTAGGCAAAATCAATAGTAAAAGTGTACGTGTGGGTGTGCCTGTGCTGTCCTACACCCGGGAGCAGTGTCACAGTCAGTGTAGGCAGAAGCTGTCAGTGTCGCTGCCCTGTGACGAACATCTCAATGCATTGTGTGTGTGGCCCAACCAATCTCTCCTGAGTAATATTTCAAAATGTTTTTATGTACATCACCTGCGGAAAACTTACTGGGATGCATGGAAACAGTCATTCAAACACAAGAAAGGGATAAGGATTGCCGACACTGTCTGTAAGGAATAAAATCCTTATTTTTCCTCACTTTCACCAATATGACAGAAGTGGACCTTGTCTCTTCTGTCAGAGATGGTCTGGTATGCTGGCAATGCTCATCACAGCTCACAAACTGCTGGACAAAAGCTCACTTACACGGTGAGGAATAGTCTCTTTGGAGAGCAACTCCATAACTAGACACGTACACCTGCAAGCCCCAGTTCCACACAGCAACTTTCACTCTTCTTGTAAAAGTCAGTCTGACATTCTTTACCTGGTCTTGGAGCCATAGATCGCCTCACAGAGCTGCCCCTGACTTCGTCCTGTCCTCTCCAAGCTGTGAGTGCTTGGGACCTCACAGTGAGCACTGGCTGGAAGGTAGCTGTTCTAATCCATTGGCAAGTGTGGATTTTCAGTGATGTTTTAAAATCATGTGGTGTTGCTATGTGTGCTATGCAGCTACACGCACATTTCACAGAGGTCACACTTTGGCATATTTGCCTTTTTAGTAAGAAATGACACACAATGTAGACAACCAGAGTGCCCCTGCCACGGTGGACCTGAGTTTCAAGCAGAAGTTGATGTGCACTCTTACTACATAGGTCTATATCCAAAGTCATATGCCCAACTATTACATTTTAAAGATTTGCAAAAATTTTACCTTATTTCATGGCCTCTTCAACTCTGTTATTTTCTAATAACATCATGTTTTAAGACCTGAACATATTGGCAGAGTAGCTTTAGTATGGATTACAAGGGTGAGTTAGGTGTAGTAACCCTAACTGCTAATAAAATATCCTTCTGCTATGGGGAGGAGTACACTGCCAGAGTCCCGCAACCATAAGTTCTAGCGCAGATGCACAAAGGAGCAAATTATTTCTCAGTCTCACACGAAGCCCCCAGGGTTTCTTCTCTCGGAACAGAAGGAAAACTGTGATGAATCTTCCCCCACTTAAAGACTGTATCTCAAGAACTGGAAAGAATAATTTTTATTTTTGGCAAATAGCTATTTCCCAGAGAGAGCAATTAGGGGGTTGAGAAAGGAAGGGAAACAATTTACCAGAACTAAAAATTGATTCTATAGTTCTCAAACATAAATTACTACATTAAAGGTCTAAAATAGCCATGACCGCAATCATGAGACAGCACTCCCTACTCCTTGCCCTTCCACTGAAACAGCACTGGAGTCCAGATTTGAAGGTACAAAGTATAGCTTTTGTGGTTTAAAGGGAAACAACCCTTTCTGCTCAACATAATGAGCACATACATTGTGATATATTTAGAATGCTTTCCATGGTGGCAGTGGATCCAGACACACATCTCTGCTCTGGGAAAGGCGAGAAATGTTGAGCCATGAGCAGTGTCCATCTCAGGGATGGACGTGCAGGTAATTTTACTTTCTTCTTGAAATGGTTTGGTATTTTCCATCACCTTTAAGAAAATAAGAACTTGATTTTACAGTTAGAAAAGTATCAAAAAGAACGAGAGAAAGAAAGAAATGTGTGCTTAGAAAGCAGCTGCTCCTCAGAGCCAGCCTGAGAAAAGCTGCCTCCCTCTGCACTCCCCACCGGCCCAGGGAGCTTTCCTTTCCTCTCTTGGTGCCCCTCATCCTCCACCGCCCAGGGAGACTGCACAGCAGGAGGTGATGGTAGCCCTGCTCTTCAGCACTTCCTGGGTCCCCAAGGTAACCCTGGGGTCTTCCTGGCAGTGTGGGCCCAGGCGAGCTCCCCATCTCAGACTCAAGGTGCAGAAGTCTTGTGAAATTGGGCCCCCCGTGGGCAGAGGGACAGGGCCCAGTATGAGCAGACACTCAAAATTCCCTTCCCCCTCTGGTGGCCTAGCGCACTGTTAGAGTGTTAATAGCTAGCAGGCTCTTTCCTGCCCGCCAGAACCTGCTCCCTGAAGAGCTCCCTTTGGCTAGCCCCTTGGTAGTGGGATTGATTTGAGACAGGACCTTGCTATATTGCCAGGATCCTAAAGGCTTTTGAGTTGTCATCAACTCTTGGCAAAAAGTAAAGGCATCTAGTAATTGATTATCAGCTTCCAACAGTAAAAAATCTTCATTATCCTTGTTCTCCCTTTTGAAATACAATGACAAGTGAAGAATCCCTTCAGGACTGCGCTGCCCACAGACAAGTAGAGAATGATGAGGCCGGTGCACACTGGGGCCTCGGCCTGCCTGCATCCAGCATAAACACGCACGGCCATTTCATATGACAAGCTGATTTGTTCTTTCCTCGCCAGCCTAGTGATGTCTATTTATAGCCACATTAATTACCCTTGCTGAAAAGCACCAGTGTTTTCTTTCACTTATTCAACCAGAGCACAGATAGCAGCTTCAACCAGGAGGGTGAGTATCATGCTTCTCTGTCCGCCACCACTCCTTCATGTCAACACAAGAGGCAAATAAACACCTATTCTACTCCAGGTGTGCACGCACATGGACATGAGACCTGTGCTTAGACAACAGACGCTAATGATGTGCTTACAGAAATTTCACCAGCAAAGGTTAATCGATAATCTTCTAGCAACCCCTTCTGCTTTAGGAAATAACATTCTCTTATTAACTAAATTAAAACATATTGAATCATATCTACATTGAAAGTGTTGAACTGAAGGAAATTTTTGTTGAAAAATCTTTTTCATTATTAAAGGCAAGATTATATTTAAAGCTAAATATATTTACACAAATTTTGCATGTATATGCTATATATGATATATAGTATAAGTATATATTTTATACATTTTATTTAAAATATGTACTATATAGTACAGTATATACTATAATACATAGTATATGATATATAGTATATATTATATGTAACATATATATGCAAATGTATGTGCTATATATATAGTGCTACCTCAATTCACAAATGCAGTTCTCTCCACAACTCTGATCACAAAGAGAACTGGAAATCAAATTCTTCCATGAGGTCTACATTGAGTCTAACCATTGAATTTGATTCAGTTTTCATCTAACTCACTTTGCATCCAGAATCATGGAAAGAATCAAGTTCATATATTTATAGACTCCATAAATAGGCCTATATAGACATACACAGATCATACATCTGTATTCTACATATGCATATTCTCCATGTGTGCATCTATACGTATACTGTACATTTTATAAATCACATTTATGAGATGAAACAATGCACTATAATTATTTTCTCTTCAAAATGTTAGACAGGAATATGGAAGGACATTAAATATCAGCAGACACACAGATGTAGCTGTGTGTACCTGTGGGTGTATGCAATACACATGTACATATTTTCTTGCAGGAGGTAAATGTAGCTTGATAAACTACAAAGTAACATTCACACATAATCTACATTGGCCTCACACCATGGGGACACAGTGTAAAGGTGGAAGAGCCGTGGGGTAGGAAGACAGGGCAGTCACAGACTGATGTAATGGGCTACTCAGAGGAGAAGTCTCCCGTGCAAAATCATGGAACGTATATCCGAATGTATGAAGCTCATAGCACTGGTCTTCCATTATTCACAGGTATGAGAAGGGGTGGGTAGGAGTTCTTGATTGGCACAGGTGTGTCCTGGGAAGAACTCCATGTCACCAGCCTCATTTCTGCCCTGCATCCATTCCTAGCAGGGCTTCCGTCTTCATCACCCCTTTTTAAAATACTAAGGTCACACCATTATCACTATGTTTAGGAAGTCAAGAGTCCAAGCAGCCTGGATCCCAGGAGCTCTAACTTCTTGATGCCTGGGCTCCCTGCCCAGTCTGAATGAGCGGTGTTCTGCTAAACAGTCTGAGAGATTGTCACACTTCTCCCAACACTTTCACCTGTAAAGAGAGCCAAGGAAGAGAGGCAATATCCCCAAGGATGCCACAGTTGCATGTGGCCCAGCAGAGCCAACTTGTCACTGACCAGCCTGACACCATGTGCTGTGACACAATGACAGGAGCTTCTCTAGCCACAGACAGGAACTCACATCCTACACACTATCTCAGGACAGCATGTGTCACAGAGTGGCCATCAGGTCTAAAAATAGATGCCCAGTTTTGGATTGGATCTTTAAATTTGGAGGGTCTGATTTTTTGGAGTTCTTTAAATAGGCTAGATATTAGTCCTCTGAGGAAAAGTTAGCAAAAGTTTTTCATGCTGTATGGGTTCTCTTCAGTCTGTTGGTGGTTTCTTTTGCTGTACAAAAGCTTTTCAATAAGATTAGATCACAGTTATTGATTCTTTGTAACACATGTTATCTAGGTTTTGTTTATAAAGTCTATCTACATCTACATCTTCAAGAGTTCTACCTAGCTTCTCTTCCAGTAGATTTAGTGGACAGTCTTGTCTTAGTCCTGATTTTAGGGTGAAAAATTTCAGATTTTGACCACTTAGTATGATATGGGCTGTTGGTTGGTCATAGATGAATTTTATCAGCTACAACAAGGCATATAATTGTAAAGATTCTAGAAATTCAGCACATGAACAGAATATTAAAAGATGTTATAGAAAAGAAACAAATCACCTATAAAGGAAAGCCCATCAAAATCACAACAGACTTCTCAATGCAAACCCTAAGTCAAAGAGAGCTTGGACTAAAGAATTTCAAGTCCTGAAAGAAAACAACCTCCACCTCAGATTGATGTACCCTGCAAAAATATCTTGCAAAATCAGTGGAGAAACAAGATGCTTCCATGACAAAGATCAACTGAAGAACTTCATGACCACTAAACCAACTCTACAAAATATTCTGAAGAACGTTCTACAAAGACATAAGGAAGACCACAATTCCATGAACACCAATAAAAGGAACTCAGGAGGTAAGGCAAGCAATTAAATAGAGGAGAAAGAAAGGGAATCAACAACAGGAAAATAATATGACAAGGATAAGTCAATACATATCAGTTATAACCATCAACATAAATGCTCTCAATTCATAATCAGAAGAAACAGACTGGCAGAATGGATCAAGAAACAAGAACCAACAATATTCTGCATAAAAGAAACACATTCAATTCAAAAAGAAATTCATAGACTGAAGGTCAGAGGATGGGAAATGATACTGCATCTAACAGGAACCTGGAAAAAAGCAGGGGTAGCTACTGTACCTGCAGATAACGTGAACTTCTAGTCAAGAATTATCAGGAGACAAGATCACTGCATACTTGTTAAGGGAAAACTCCAAGATGAAGAGAAAATTCTTACAAATATATATTCAACAAATACCAGTGCATACAGCTATACAAAACAAATATTAATAGACATGAAAAATCAAATAAGTACTAACACAATTGTAATGGGGGCCACAATACCTCACTGTCGCAAATAGACAGATCAAGCAGAAAAAGATCAACAAAGAAATATCATAAGTGAACCAAACTTGTGAACAAATGGACTCAGTAGATGTCTACAGAGTGTTCCACCCCACAACATCAGAATACACATTCTCCTTAGCTGTGCATGGGACATTCTCCAAAATAGTCCACATACTGGCTCATAAAAGGTGCTTAAGTAAATGCAAAGGAATTGAAATTACCCCCATGCATATTATCAGACCGTAGTGCAATGAAACTGGAAATCAATGGGAAAAAAAACCACACAAAACTACATAAACACATGGAAATTAAATAACACCCTCCTGAACAACCAGAGTCAGAGATGACATTAAAGAAGAAATTAGACAGTTTCTACAATTAAATGATAATGCAAAAAAAAAAAATACTGGAACTTATGGGATACAGTGAAAGCAGTCCAACAAGAGAAATTTGTAGCAGTGAATTTCCACATCAGCAAAAAAGAGCAAGCTCAAGTAAAGAACCTAATTTTGAACTTCAGCCTTCTAGAAAAAGAAGAGCAAGTCAAGCCCAAAGCTCATCAGAGGGAAGAAATTATAAAGATTAGAGCAGAAATTAACGCAATTGAGACTAAGAAAATAATACAAAGAACCAATGAATTGAAGAGTTGGTTCTCTGAGAAATTAAATTAACAAACTCCTTGCCAACTTTATCAAAAAAGGAAAGAAAAGACTCAAATCCACACAATTAAGACTGAAAAGGGTGAATCACAACAGATCCTGCAGAAATACAGAAGATTATCAATACCTTTTTCAAGAACATGTACTCAAATAAGATGGAAAATCAGAAAAAATGGACAAATTCCTGGATGCAAATAAATTACCAAAACTGAATCAAGAAAATATAAAATTCGAAATACACCAATATCATTCAATGAAATTGAAGATGTAATTAAAAACCTACAAAGAAAAGCCCAGGCCCTGACAGATTGACTGTTAAATTCCACAAGAAATTTAGAGAAGACCTGATACCAGTACTTCTCACACTCTTTAATGAAATTGAAAGGGAAGCAGTACTCCTAAACTCATTCACAG
Source organism: Dinomys branickii (assembly GCA_004027595.1). Lineage (NCBI taxonomy): Eukaryota > Metazoa > Chordata > Mammalia > Rodentia > Dinomyidae > Dinomys > Dinomys branickii. The sequence continues at coordinate 12,237 of PVLD010013533.1, read as the reverse complement.
AAGCAAGCATGACCTTCATACCAAAATCATAAAAGCATTCAACCGAAAAAGAGAACTATAGACCTAATGAACATAAATGCAAAAATCCTCAGTGAGATACTGGTAAACAGAATGCAGCAAATCATGAAGAATACTGTACACCAAGACCAAGTAGGATTTATACCAGGGATGCAAGGATGGTTCAACATACACAAATAAATACATGTAACACACCATATTAATAGAACCAAAGACAAAAATCAGGTGATCATCTCAATACATGCACAAATTAGCATTTCAGAAAGTCCAATACCCATTCATGATAAAAACCCTACAGAAAATTGGAGCTGATGGCCTCTATCTCAACCTGTCCTTGAGATTTTGATGATGAGTAGATTCTAGATTGCTGGTCCCACAATGAATAAAGTGGGAACCTGCAGGAATGAAGATCTCAAATATCTTCTACAAAGCCTGAAGGAAGGGTCTGGGGACAGGGGTGGGAGGAAGACTGCTGGAGGAAAAGAAAGAGCTTTTGCTTTAACATTTTAACATTATAGTTAACACAGCACCTGGCTTCAAAGTAGACAGATTAAAGTGGTATAAATGATCCACACTATAGAAGCACTCACACTCATCACACCTCAGGATCACAGAGACCCAGGAAGAGGCAATATTGCAACTTCTCAAGGTTTTATTTTTTTCCCTAATAACTGGTTACATAGACTGATAATCAACCTGAAGTACTTGAAATCACTGATGGTAATCATCAACACAGAGTTAGGAGTATAAATGTGATGCTGAGATAATGAAAAGATCGCTTGTTTGTATGATTCGCTGAAGGAACATGGCAAGCCGGACGGGAGACCCCAGCTGCTCGCCATGAGACACAATGCAGAGTTTCTTAAACCAGGAAGACTTAGCATTTCTTTATTTAACCACACAACTAAGAAAGCTCCTTGGATACTTGGTAGATATATACAGTCCTCCAAATGCAGAGTCTGCCGAGATTTCTGACTTCCTGCAAATCTCCCCAGAAACACACTATGGCCACCAGGCCAGGAGCACACAGAAATGAGCCATGTCCACTAATGGTATGACATGGAGGCTGTGGCTGTCAAGCTGCATGATTTCTAAACAGGAAAGAAGGCTCCAACAAGGGGCATTAAAAGGTTGCAGTTTCCGGAACACACACTCAGCATAGAGGAGAGTGGTTCTCCCTGGGGAAATCCTCCTGCAGCCATCCAGCTCCCAATCCTGACCTCTATGTTGCTGAGACCTGCCCTCCCCACCAGGCCTCCCTGACAGTTGCTCTCACCAGGCACAAGCTAAGGGCTCCCAACTGCCTGTCCTCTGCCTGTTTTCATCTCTCAAAGATGCTATTTATTCAACAAATTCTGACCTTTTGGATCTTGAAAAGCATTATAGGTGAAGTAAACATTTGGTAATTGAAAATGTATGTATATCTTATCCATGTTGCACAGACCAAAGCTGAAATTATTAGAACAAAATCTTTGGAGTTGTTACATGGCACTAGGATTGCATTCGAGTATTTACACATTGAACTGGGTTTCTCAGCTCTGGGATCGGTGATTTAGCCGTGGATAACGTGTGGCTGCTTGTGGCTGTGTGCGTGTGTGGCTGCACATCTGTGTGCTGTGTGGTGTTTGACACACCTCCACACAGCGCAGGAGCCGTTCCTGGTGGCTACAGCCAAATTCTCCAGAGATTGTGCCCTGGGGAAGAACCATGCCCAGCTGAAAAACCACCAATATAAATCAATGCTGAAATTCTTACTTTATAAAAGATATGATAAATAATTTCCAAAAATGTCAGATCACTAGAACGCAACCAAATGTGTCTAATTCTTACCCTGCATTCTAATCAAAGGAAGAGATGGAAACTACTTTTTAATTTTAGCTTCTATGTAACTTATCAGACAGCTGAAACAGAGTGGGTATGTCACACAGTACTAGGACTAGGCAGGACAGTGGCTGACATTACCTGAAAGGTCACAGGTAAAGGCAGTCCCATGAAAACTCAGTGACACAGCAAGTGCTAGGATCTAGGTCGATGGCCTTCTCTCAGAGAAGGAACATGCAAAAGGGACTTGCCCACTGATCGGGAGCTCTCCAACTGACCTGGGTACACTGTCTCTGGGTTCACATAGTAGATAAGGGTCTATGGGCACCAAGGGGAAGGCAGCTCCAACCATGGACTCTCTTTGAAATCTGAATGACCCCTGGGGATGGTTCAGTTTCTCTACCTCAGTTTCCTCATCTTTATCATGGGGACAGCACTAAATCATTATGAAGTGCTTTACAAACACTCAGGTGCAACTGAAATGTAATTTACTTGACTGTCATGCTAAAACATCCAAGAAAATGATACACATTTGTATAAATGGGAAACACAAGCTGCTGTTTACTGCAGATAGAAAAAGTGATAATCCCAATGCTGTCAAAACTGAATTTACAAAAAGTCAGTGTTGTGGCTTTGATAAGGTGCTAGAAATGACCTTTGTGACAAAGTGCAAACCCCTTTCCATCCCCTCGCTGTTCTTTTCAGTATCTCTCTTCCCTGCTCTCTTCAGTGGGAAGTAACTTCAGCACTATTTTTAGTTAAGCTCCAGATAGATTTATCTTCATCAACTGTAGAATGTATTTGGAGATATCTGAAGAAAATGTGTGATGTTTCAAGAAACAACTGTCATTTTGCTAATTCGTTTGTCAGTTGCAGTGTTACAGTTAAGACCCAGAAACTGGATTTTACAATACGCGGGAGCCCCGGGCTCTACCACTGCCCACTCTGGGATGAGGACTTTGTACACAAACCTGGGGGGCTGAGAATCGTCGGTCTCGCTGGGAGACAAAATGCAAAACAAGAGGACCAAGCTGACGTAGTCCACAAGAGATCATTCCTAGAAACACTTCCTCCCTGCAAGATGACTATTTACCCCTGGAGCCTGAAAAAGCAAGTTTGGTAAGTCCCACTTGATGGGAGCTCTAGTTTTATGAGACCCTTGAAAGTATGCTTTTGTGCCTCGGTAACTCCTGATGAAGCAGAAGGCTTCCAGATGTTCCCAGATGCCTGATGTTCCTCTAGGGAACAACCCATGCTTTCAGGAAAGATCTGACTTTCTGTGCCTTATAATGAAGCAGAATTCAAGCAAGGATAAAGAATGAAGTAGAAGAATGTGATGGCTTTTAGTGGCTTCACATGATTCTCTTAAATGGAATGGCCAAGTTAAAGAGGAAGGCCTTGGAAAGACATCACCAGCACTAGTGCACAACTCTGGAAATGCCTTAGTCTGCAGGGAAAGCCAGCTTTTTGGTTCCCCTACCAAAGAATTTGTGAACTTAGCACCACTTCAGCTGGCTGTGCTAGAATGCTGACCTTAATTCCCACTTGAGAGAGTGAAGGGTCAGGATTAATGCTTCTTTTTTATATGCACCGCCTTGCAAAAGCCTTTCCATCTACTCATAAAAGAAGCTTGCCAATCTTTTATTGAATGGACTAAGAGCAGGTTATTTCCACCCTCTAAGTGTGATGAAATATAGCTGTGGAAGAATACAGGAGACTGGGAGCTGGTGCAACAGACTGTAATCCAATGCCAGAGACTAGGTTATCAGATGCATTTATCAGGAAGTGGATACAGGAGTAGAAAGTTTCATGCTGACATTAAACTGGACTTCCCACGTGGCGTTCTCATGAGGAAATACATCTTTAAAAAGGACAGCCAATCTAAACCAACAAGCACACTTTCACTCTTCCAGCTAGAGGTCAGCTCAGCTTCCTCAGATCCACAGTCTCAGGCTGCCCAGCCAAGCTCCACCCACTCCAGCTCCCAAACCGAGTTTGGGCACAGGACTGGTGCAGAGTGACGGGTCTCTTCTAAGAACACTTCCAGACAAAAGAGCTGACACACGTCTCCCAGCCAGACCCTAAAAGAGGCCAGAGAAACTGTTCTTCACCCTTGGAAATTCTGCTGGAAATCGAGGTGGTATCAGATGGCATTTAGCAAGAGGAAAAAGAAGCTTAAAGGTTGGATGTGGGAATGCATGCCTGCAAACCCAGGAGCTAGAAGGCTGAGGCAGAAGGAGTGCTCTGAGTCTGAGGCCAGCTTGTGCTACATAGTGAGTTCAAGGCCAGCCTGGGTTACATATAGTGAGTCCCTATCTAAAAAGATGGAGAAGGAAAAGGAGGAAGAGGAGGAGGAGGAGAAGGGCTTAAATCCTTCTTCGCCCAGTCACAACTGTCACTCGAAGTAGCTAAGACATACAACATCAAGGGAGCATGGTAAAAGCAAACCAAAGCTCTACATTATTATTACTTGCATTTTTGTGCCAAATCTCAACAGGGCTCACAGATAACGCCGGCAGCGCAGTTCTGGAGGGGCAGCCCGGCCCCTGCTAAGACTCATCCACAGACTTCTGGGTTCTACCCTCCCCCACCAGTCACAGAGCAGAAGGATGTGTGTGCTGGGCTCAGGCCAGGGCTGCAGGCAGCAGCATCCAGTGGGCTCTGCTTTGGCACATCCCGAGCGGGTCAGAGTTTGGTGTCTCACGGGCATGGAGGCAGAGCAGAGGTAGCCTAGGGGAAGAGAGTAGAAGAACCTGCCAGGAACGGGAGACCTGGTGCAGAGCTGCTCCAGGACACAGTGCTAGGCAGTGCCTGCCACCTTCCAGGACACGCGGTTGGTCGTCACCCCATGTGACCAACTGCACCCATCCATGGGACTTTCACTGAGACTGAGTCAGGGAGGAAAGAGCCCCAGGGAGGAGCCCAGCCAACTTTCTGCAGGTCCCCCTCTGCTCCTGCAGACCCTTGGGCAGAGAGCACCACTGCTCAAATGCCCCTCTCCTCCTCGGTCAGGGCTTCGAGCGCACGAGCTGTGCACACCACAAGGCTCCCCAGGGTGGCACGGTATGCTGATGCCCCCTTTCCACGCTGACCCTGGTACCCACATCTCTGCATAAACTTCATGCCGGGCACCTTGGAGAAAGCTGACCTCCTGCTTGGTTGCCACGAGTTGCTCAGCACGGGGCCAGAGTGATAGTTTCAGTGTGTGGTGAAGTTCAGCAAAACTTCAAGACATAATTTCAGTACGGGAGTATATGATGCCTGAGAGCTCCTCTCTGGGACTGTGGAATGTAGTTCAGCGGGGAGGAAAGCTTTAAATATAATGGGAGCATTCTAGTCTTTGGAGAAGTAGGAAGAGAGAGGAAATATGAGGGGAGAAACAGGCAGGCCAGTGTTGGGAGGAGCAGAGGGGACCACTTGTGGACAGGACAAGACGCAGGACACAGGAGCCCAAAAATGCTCCCTGAACCAGGCGGTGGCCACACGGTGTGGCGTACAGACTCTGCCCAGGGCCGTCCGGGGCAGCAAGGAGCAAAGTCAGGCCCAGCTGGGTGTGGGTGTCTAGGGTAGGGATCCTGAACTTGATCCGGTGAACACAAACAAAACAAGGACAAGCTTTCAGGTTGACTTTGACTTCTAACTAAAACTCTGAATTTGAAACATGTTATTATTTCCAGGCTATCAACATAGGACAAGTGATTCCATGTATCTGGGAAATAGAGTATTTCTAAGGCTGTTGAGGAAACTTCTAATGTTGAAGCAAGTAGTCTCTAAAAATTCCAAAATAGCCACCACAATGTTCTCTTTTTTCTCTCCTTCTTTCCCTTCCCCATCCCTCCCTCTTTCCTTCCTTCCTTCGAAGCCCTGACTGCACTGCTGTCTCACACACAGCTCATCACTGATTACATGAGTACTTTTAGTAGGTAATGAAGTGTCAGAGTGAGGCTTTGATGATGCAATATACCCGGTGTCCAGCCTTCATAAACAAATAAAGAGCATTTGTTTCACTTCACTTCAATACATACTTTTGCAGGGAATGTCCTATTTCTTCTGGCACATGCAAAAAATTCTAAGTATATATCAAGATCTTTTTAATGTTGAAATAGCGCTTTTGTTTGTTCTCCCTTCCAAAATAACTGTGTAATAAACATGTTGGACATTTTTTTGGTACCTTGTTCAAAACTGAGCAAGCTGAAGTCTTTCCCCCAAATGCTGTGACATTGTCAAAGGCAATGTTGGAAACTTGGGGACTCCCTCCCGATCCAGGCCTGGGTGTGCGAACCCACATGCTGCACGTTGAGCCAAGGTCCAACCCGCCCCAGCTCTGCCTGTGGTTGGCTGTGTCACCCCATTAGAAAAGGCAACACTCAGGAGTGCTGCGGTCTTTGGAAAAGCAGAAAAGGAGAGGAAGTTATGGGGAGGGAAACTGGCAGGCACAGAACTGGGCTCCCGGTTTAATTAACTGAATTTTGGGGCATATGGTGTCCTGGTGCTGACATGCTCCTCACCAGTGCAGGACGCTGGTGCTCACATGCACAGTGCCAGTGTTACAGGACCAGCAGGCGGTGGAAGCCGAGCTCCAGCTCCAGGGCATCATGTGTGCAGCCTTGTTAAGGACAGTGTAACAGGCAAGTATGAGGATAAGGGAGATGGCCCAAGAGTTAAAATTTGCAGGTCTCAGCCAACATTTTGGTTAGAAGAAATCAACCCGTAGAGAGTGAATGCATCCAAAGTAAGGGTAGAAGCTGTGTTTTCAAGAAATCTCGTCAGTTGGCAGCATTGGTCCCATGACACTGCAGGACAGAGCTGCTTACGAGGCCCTGAGGTCCACGCAGTGGGCCACCTGAGAGGCCAAAATCACCCCTGGACTGCTGCCGGCTCAGCCATCTGGAAGGCATGATGTGAAACTGCTTCTCCATGTGAAGCCCAGAGGCTGAACCGGGGCTCCTACTGAGCTTCCCACATTTACAGGCCTTGGGTCCACTTTCATTTCAGCCTAAAAATGGCAGGAGATGCTAAAAGTGCTGGTCAATGCTGCTTCTGGTTCTGGCTGCTCTTCTGTCCATGGTTATTTGAGGTCCACGTGGCCCAACCAGTACCTTGCTCTGCATGCATGGAAGGGGGATCACACAGTGAGGGAGTGTGTTGTAAGTTCTACCAAGCCCCCAAACGCCAGGGAGTGGCTCTGTACACAGAAAGGAAAACACAGATGCCACTCTTACTGTGTATGGACACACACACACACACACACACATACACACACACACACACACACATATATATAATATTTCATTAAATAACTGCTCTATATTTGTACTGTATACACTCACACACTATGTGCGTATGTACCAAGTCATTCTAGATTACCTGTAGGCCTATCAATCTACTCATACTTTACTACAGTTTCAAAAGTTTTACAGCTCCTTTCATTTTTCCTATTTTATTATAAAAACAGTATTAAATAGCCGAGAGCAAAGAATGTTTATGGAGGAGGGTGGGAGTGATCTGTCACTACCATCGTTTGGAATGACTCATGCCTGCCGATGATAACATGCAAGCCAGTTTCACTGAGTTATCTCACACGGGGGCAGACATCTGTCGCTGATCTGTGACCGGTTCTGGGGTGGACCACCCATAGCGACCCTCCACCAGGTGCCGCAGACAGGACAGTCCAGGAGAGAGGCTCCAGGTGTGAACAGCCCTTCTCTTTATCTGTGAGGTGGGGAGGGCTTCCTCCAGATGGCTGCCTGATAAGCAGATAAATTGCAGTTGGCGAAGTACTTGAGACAGTCCGCCTGGCATGCAGTGAGCCCCACAGCTCTACTTGTTTAATAAATAAGTGATATTTATGCAACTCCTGAGGTAGGAGGCTGCGGATTTGCTAAACGAGGAGACTGAGCCACAGGATTAAAACCAGCTCCCAGAATGTCAAAGCAATGCTTCTGGGGCTCACATCGGAGTCTCTGGACCTCAAGCAGTAACACTCCACCTCTCCATATTCAGGGGTTCTATGCTGTCCACACCCCCACCACTGGACGGTTCCCTTAGCTTCTACCACATGGCATATTTTCACAATTTCGCATATCATCACCCAATTTATTTATTTACATACATACTTTCAATCTAAAGCTTCATTTCACTTCAGAGCAGGTGCACTGAGGTATGATAAGGTGAAAGCTGATGCTTATTAAGGAAAAGTGAGTTTTAGTCAACTGTTCAAGCTACTAAAACACACAAATTAAGTTGTTATTTTAAGAAAAGGAATGTTTTATATTGAAAAATGTCCCTTTCTAAGAAACTACTAACCAGATGTAGGGGACTTGAGATATCCCAAAGGGATACTGGTAAAAATGATGAAAGAAATTATACACAAAAATCTAAGGCACTGGGTACATATGTTGTAACTATGAATATTGTCAGTGGAACATTTGCAAACGTAAGCACATTTGGTATCATCAGATACCAGAGCCCTGGGATACCCTTGTCTGTAAAATGTGGTTTAAGCAATAAGAAAAATACAAAAAGATTTTTAAAAATCACTAGGAAAATGTTACTGTAGAACAGAAAGGAGATGCCAATACTTAAAGCTCATTATATACATGTGCCAGGGACTTAAAACCCTGTAAGAGAAAATGAATTGTCGGATTTTGGATTCTACATACAGAGGCATCATTTAAATTTTACACAACACCTGTATCAGACCGTAATTTGTCATCAGTTGTTTACTGAGTGTTTATTATGTGCAGGATATATTTGTCTATCTGCACGTGCATCTCTGGGGGAAAGACACACATGTACACATTTACATATATGCACATTAGAAGCTAGAAGTCAACTTAACTGCTCTGATTATTTTCTCCCTCCACGTGATTTTCACCATTTTATTTTCTTTCTTACGGCCCCTGGTTGGTTTGTGCAGGTGACACAGATGGAACCAGTGACTGCAACCCCCACGACAGAGGAGACCCCTTTTGAACCAGCTCATCTGGCAGCAGCAGGCCTGTCCTTCCTCATTTTATCATGAAGAAAACCTCCTCCACACGGCATCCCGCTCCATGTGGCCACATGTCTCCCTGTTCTGGGCAGAGACAGCTCTCTGGGCTGAGACTCAGGGTCTCACACCCATGTCTGAGAGCTGTGTTTGGTGAGGGGCGTTTAATGCTTCAGTGTCAGCGGGTAACAGCAAGGTCCCCTCTGCTTGCCATTTCCAGATGGGCTTTGCTGGCCGCTGGCAGGCCTGGACTTTGGGTAAGTGGGGACTGAACTGAGGCGGCTTCACCTTGCTCCTGGTCTCAGTGTTTGACCGCACTTCTGGTGCGCAGCTTTGTAACACATCGCTGGGCAGATGACCACTGGCTGTCCTCGGTTCTGCTGGAAGTTCCCTCACATGGACAGGGTAAACTTCCACGAGCGTTTTCACCACACTCCCTTCACCTTGCCTGGTAGGCAAAGAGTTCCAAGTCAAACAGAACTTTCAGGCAAAATGCTAAAGGGGGAAAAGCTGGAATCCAAACCAGCAGGGCGCAAAGGCAGCAGTGTGCAGGCCAGGAACTTCCTCGAGAAGGGGTCTCTGGAAGCCCCAAGACCTGCTGCATTTCCCGGTCCCTGCTGCTGTGTGGCTGCCTTGGAGAGAGGGCCGGGCGCCGCACTCCCAGGACACCTTCCAGGTCTTGGCAGAAGCGAGTGCAGCCCAACAGCAATGTACTGGTCTCCCGAGCAACTCTGTGAACCTCGCTGCTGTCCCTTGCTTCTGGGAGCAGAGATGTCCTGAGAACGGGTCAAGGTTCTTTCAAAGTGTCCCTGCTAGTGAGATGGAGTCACAGTTCCAGCAGTAGGCAGGGCCATTTTCCCAGGACAGGCCGGGACATTCTGGCCACTGGGTACACAGCCAGGGCCTGAGAGAGAGAGGCAGACTCTTTTCCAAAGCAGAGCGGGGCCTGTACCCCGAGGCACTGCTTCTTAACTTAGCTGAAGCTGAGCATCTGACACCTGTCATCTACATGTCTGTCATCTGTTTCTGTCATCTAACTGTACAGCTGCCTATTGCCTCTCAGTCTATCGCCTGCCTGTCAGCCCATCTACTGTCTCTAAGTCAATCATGCGGCAATCTACCATCTACCATCTAGCTGCATTTTATATATGTGTACACATGTTAATGCATGGAAAATCTTAGGAATTTTGATGAGACAGGCTTTCCTTATCCCAGAAATTTTTACTGTAAATTATTTACTCCATTATTTATTTCTCTCTCTTCTGAATTGGCCCAAACAGCTGGTCACTTATTTCAAACAGAACAAGGGAACTTAATTTTTTTTTTTTTTTGTAGTACTGGGGATCGAACTCAGAACCCTGCGCTTGCTAGGCAAGTGCTTATTCCACTGAGCTATATCCCCAGCCCTTAATTTTTAAATGGTATAAAATAGTAAAAGATATCAGTAGGTCATAAATCTGAAGAAATAAAAAGAGAAACTTCAACATGAAATGTATTAAATATTCACTTCCCCATTGTGTTTCTGTTCCTTTCTTTAATAAATTAGATGACAAGAACCCAGACAATGTCAATGAACCTCCACACATGGTGATAAAGATGAACCAAAGTGTGTGTGGGTTCCACATGCCCATAGGTGGCCTGCAGCGACATCCATCTGGGTTCTGCAGAGAGTCCCTGTCCTGCATGTGCTCGCAGTGTGGTCACCACGGATCTGTGGCGGGGCCGTGTCGGCTCTCTGAAAACATAATGTGCCCCTATTTATAGCATTTGCCACTTTCTGTGGTGAAAATCCTCCCACCATGACAAATCTGAAGCAGCCAGCTTATGTCCACAAACAGAGCTGGGCAAAGATATGAATATGTGGCTCTCATGAGCCTGTCCCACCACTGGGGGGGCAGCCTCAGACTTCTCCCTCCCAAACCCCTGTTTTCTTGGAGGAAGATGCAGCTCTCAGATGAGGGATGACAGGGTAAAGCCAACTGAGAGCAGCCAGACTAGAAAGGGCGCTTTGTATCATTCCTAGAAGAGTTTTCTTTTAGGCTAAAGCATCACTGTGCATCTGCCATAGCAGGTTCTGATCACATGTGGGTAAGAGATGTACCTGAGGATGAGGCAGAGCAATGGATTTTAATGAGATGCACTCTGTTCCAATCTGAACAGTGATAAAAGAAAACCAGCGGTTATTTCCTCAACAATAAAGACAGTTACAGGGATTAATGGACTGAGGCGGATACTGGTATCTACAGGAAAGCAGTCATTACCCTCCCTGAACCACCTGCCTATGTCTCTATCTAGGTCATCTGTAAACGTCAGGTTCAAACGGACAACACAGCAGAGCCAGGGACTCATGAGGATGTTTGGAGGTCACGCTGCACCCCATGATCTCTGGGTGTCACTCTCAGATCCTCAAGGGGCAGTTCACAGCCCCAGATCAGCAGTCTTCCAGATCCAGTCTTCAGGATCCCTGAGTCCCTGAAGGTCTACAAGGGCAGGGTGATTTTTGCAATGGGATTAAGAAGATATTTGCCTTGGCCATGGTATTAAGATTTGCCTCGATGGTACAAAACAAAGGTGCAGGACACTGCTGTGTTCTCAGAGAGACCAAGGCAGGGCTACCACCCTCACAGACACCCCTGGCACCCTTCACTGAGATGCACAGTGTAGAGAGAGCCTGCTTCCCTTCAGGAACATGCAGGAGGGCAGTGGAAGTCAACATTAGGAATCTGACTTCGGAATACCCACTGCAGTTCTGTCAGTGCGTACCAGAAATGTGCAAAGAGCACTCCCACAGTGTACACATGCCAGGGTTGGGGAAGCTCACCTGACAGACAAGTCCTGAGGTCCATCCTCGGAGAGAGTTCTTAGGAGTTAGTTAGCTCCATCTTGTAAGGAAAGAAACTGACAATATTTGTGTAAGTGATAAAACTCAAGCTCCTTGCAGGAGAAAGTGAGAGCAGTGAAATCCTTGTATTCGGCCCTGTGACCCTGATGCCTCTCTGACACGGACTTTCCGTGTAAGCAGGAGGCACGGCCTCAGCGAGGGTGGATCCATAACCCTGCATCGTGGATACGCCACGGCTGGAGGTCTCGATAACTATCCCAGCCAGGATCGCCATGTGCCCAGTGCTTAGTATTACAAAAGCACATACTGATAGAAGACCTATGCAAAGTCTGAGGTACGTGCGTGGATTCTAATAGAACAAGGAACACAAAGGAATTGTTGACAGGAATTTAGATTCCACAACTCCTCTAGCTCAGATGTTGAGTGTCCCCTAAAGGCGCTTGTGTTATTAAAGATTTAACCTCCATATGAGGGGGCTGGGAGGTGGAGGAGGAGGAGGAACCTGTGGTAGACGAGGTCCAGTGGGACACTCTTAGGGACTGGACGGCTCCCCTGAGGGGCCATC
>PVLD010013532.1:0-55715 GCA_004027595.1 Dinomys branickii | reverse complement strand
TGAAGTTCAGTTAAGCGAGGCATATAGAACCCCAATGATCCATAACCCAAAGAAAAACACACACAGGCATATAATAGTCAAGATCCCAGATATCCAGCAAAAGAACACAATATTAAAAGCTGCCAGAGAAATGAAACAGATCACCTATAAAGGAAAGCCCATCAGAATCACAGCAGATTTCTCAACAGAAACCATGAAATCAAGAAGAGCTTGGAGCGAGATACTACAGATTCTGAGACAAAACAACTTCCAACCCAGACTGATGTATCCTGCAAAATTATCCCTCAAATTCAATGGAGAAATAAAATATTTCCATGAGAAAGAACAACTGAAGAACTTCATGAGTGCCAAACCAGCATTGGAAAAAGCACTAAAAGATATTCTAGACAGAGAAAAAATAGGCCACAATCCCAAGAACAGCTATAGAAATAACTCCCTAAACAGAACAAATAATTAAACAGTCAGCAAAAGAAGGAAAACTTCAAGTAAATAACATGACTAGAATAAGCCAACATATAACCATGATAACCATTAATGTAAATGACCTCAACTCAAAAGTCAAACGGAAAAGATTGGAAGACTGGATTGAGGAACACAATCCAACGATATGCTGTATACAGGAAACACATTTTACTCAAAAAGAGAAGTTTAGAAGTTTAACTAAGTTATTTAGCAGGGGTCAGGGTCCTTACTTTGCTAACAACCTCAGCTTGTGGAAGAGGAGGACATGGGGATGCTGCAGGCAGATAGCGGCACATAATGTAAGGAATTGAAGTGTTGCCCCTGTGCCATGGCATCCTGCCTTGGAACCAGTTTATCATAAACTGAAACCTGTACAAAGTGTGGGTTAAATAAACTTTTCCTTCCTTAATTTTAGGTGTTGGGTATTTTGTTCCAGCAATGAGAGAAAAGTAACCAAGACATCAGCAGAAGCCATTCCAGCAAAAGAAATTCTGGAAAATATAACAGGTGAAGAGTAGTTGGAGGGCTGGGGATATAGCTCAGTGGAATAAGTGCCTGCCTAGCAAGTGCAGGGTCCTGAGTTCGATCCCCAGTACCACCAAAAAAAAAAAAAAAAAAAAGAGTAGTTGGAATAAAAGCTAGAATAAGGATAAGTAAAAATAGACTGCATAATTGTAAATTGTAAGAGAAAGAGAAATAGTGAGCTGCAGTAAGCCATGTGGGAGGGGAGAAACTCTACCCACACCACTTTGTCATCAAGGGAACCTCAGTCTGGGGGAATCTTAGTGCCTGGCCCATACTCCTACACTGTGGGATGGGTAGCCAGTGCAGGAAGCACCCAAAACACAGTAACCAGCTCATCTGGAGGAACCTAGCTTAAACCCACTTCAACGAGGGGAAACACTTTGCATACAAACTCCTGATTTATGATCAGTGCTGTTATATAGCTATAAACTTTGCTCCTATGATCTGAAGTACAAAATCAATAGTTACCACAGTTTGTCAACTTCTGTATTGTGCTTATTGCACTAAATATTAAATATTATGACATCCAAGATAGGATGCATTATCCGTTGTAATCAGTTCTTCTTCCTTGTGTAACAATATTGGGAAACTCTAGGGCAATACCCTCACCACAGCCCTACACCAAGAGACTGGGAACTGTGCCAAACAAACCAACATCCCACTGTCAGTTATTTAGGAAGGTTGGATGTTGGGACAAACACAAACCAAGAATTTCCTACACATAGAAGGTATCTCTGAAGTACAGACCTTTCCTGGAGAGGCCTTGATACTAGTGATATCACTAACTCCTACTAAAACTTACAAGGATCATCACAGGAAACAAAATGAAAAAATATTTTGAAATAGAAAATGTCACGACACAAGAGAAAAATGCAATCTCAGACCTCCACCCCACCCAGAACAACTCCAGGAGACATCAACATAGAAGAAATCAAAGACCACATACCTGAAATTTTTGAAATGATAGCAACTGAAGTAAAGAAACAACTCCATGAGACTAGAGAAGAAATCAGATAAAAAATACTCTCCTGTAAAAAAAAAAAAAAATGACAACCATAATGAAAGAATTGCTCAGCATAGCTAAACAAGACAGATAAAAATAAAGGTACATAGAAAAATGAAGGAAACTTTGAATGAACAATAAAGGGAAGATGTAGAATGCATAAAACAGATTCAAATAAATATCTAGGAAATTAAAAATTCCACTGAAAGTTGGCAAAACCACTTGACCTAAACTGAAGATGGACTTTCAGACCTTGAAGCCAACATTGCAACTAGGGATCATGAAAGGAAAGATCTCTCAAAAATTATAAGGATCCAGAAAGTAGCAATTCAAAAGCTGCAAGATGATGCAAAGAAAAACAACATAAGACTGATAGGTATTAATGGCAAAGCAGGAGTTAATACAAATGACATAAAGAGTATTTGCAGTAGTAGCAGGAAATTTCCCAGGTATGGGAAAAGAATGTGACACAGATTGAGTGAGGCACGTAGAAATACAATTAGCCATAACCAAAATAAATCTCCATCCAGACATGTAATAATCAAGAACCCAGAAATTCAACACAAGAAGAGAATATTAAAAGCTGTTAAGCAAAAGAAACAGATCGCCTATAAAGGAAAGCCCATTAGAATCATGACAGATTTCTCAACACAAATCATCAAGTTAAAGACCTTGGAATGAGGTATTTCAGGTCTTGAAAGAAAACAACTTCAAACCCAGATTGATGTACCTGCAAAACTATCTTCCAAAATTAACGGAGAAATAAGATACTTCCACAATAAAGAACAACTGAAGAAATTCATGAACATCAACAGACCCTACAAAGAGTACTGAAAGATATTCTAGAAAGAGATAATAATGACAACAATTTCAAGAACAATGATAGAAAGGGACCACCAAACAGTGCAAGTAATCAGATGGAGGGGAAAAGTAGGAAACCAACAGCCGGAAAATAACATGACAAAAATAAGGCAAAGCATATCAGTTATAACCATTAATGTAAATGGCCTCAATTCACCAATCAAACAAAACAGACTGGCAGAGGGGATCAAAAAACATAATCCAACAATATGCTTATATGCTATATACCAGAAACACATTTAACTCTAAAGTAAATTCATAGACTGAAAGTCAAAGGACAGAAAACAATACTCCATGTGACAGGAACTCCCAAAAAAGCCAACGATAGCTACTCTACTTGCAGACAATGTGAACTTCAAACCAACAATGATCAAAAGAGATAAAGAAGGTCACTATATACTTATTAGGGGAAAACTGCCAGAGGATAGCAATCATAAATATGTATACACCAAATATGGGAATATCCAACTATATAAGACAAATATTAATAGATGTGAAAAATCAAATAAGCAATAATGCATATATAACAGGGGGCCTTAGTACCCCATTGTCACAATATGATAGATCAGCTAGACAAAAAATGAGAAAATAAATAACGGAATTGAACCAAACTCAGGAACAAAAGGACTTAGTAGATATTTGCAGAGTGCTTCACCCAACAACATTAGAATACACATTCTTCTCAGCTGCACACTGGATGTTCTCTAAAATAGAGCATACACTGGCCCATAGAGAATGCAAATACAAAGTAAATGCAAAAGAATTGAAATTATCCCATGCGTATTATCTCACCACAGTGTAATGAAATTGAAATTTACTGACAAAAGAAACCGCAAAAACTCCATAAATACATGGAAATTAAATAATACACTCCTAAATAACCAATGGGTCACAGATGAAATTAAAGGAGAAATTAAACAATATGTACAATCAAATGAAAATGCAGATATAACTTACCAGAAACTGTGGGACACAATGAAAGCAGTCCTAAGAAGAGAAACTTGTAGCAGTGAATTCTCACATCAGGAAAACTGAATGAACACAAATAACCTAATGCTGCACCTTAAGTTTCTAGACAAAGAAGAGCAAGTTAAGCCCAAAGCCCAAACAAGGAAGGAAATTACAAAGATCAGAGCAGAAATTAACATAATAGAGACTAAGAAAACAATACAAAGAATCAATGAATGGAAGAGCTGGTTCTTTGAAAAATTAAATAAAGTTGATAAACTTTATCAAAATTATAGAAAATATTGAAAAGGGTGAAATCGCTACAGATCCTGTGAAAATTTAGATCCTCAATACCTACTTTGAAAATCTTTACTTTCATAGGATGGAAAACACAGAAGAAAGGGACAGATTCCTAGATACATATGAATTACTATAACTGAATCAAGAAGATATAAAAATTTTTAATAATGAATATCAGGTAATGAAACTGAAAACTTACGAACAAAGAAAAGCCCAAAACTTCATGTATTCACAGCTGAATTCTACAAGAAACAGAAAGAAGATTTAACACCAATAATCCTCCAACTCTTTAATGAAATTGAAACAGAAGCAGTTCTCCCTAACCCATTCCTGGAGACAAGTATTACCCTGATACCCAAACCAGAGAAATACCCAACCAAAAAAGAGAACTACAGAACAATCTACCCTAGTGAACATAGATGCAAAAATCTTCAGTAAGACACTAACAAACAGAATGCAGCAAATCACTGAGAACATAATATACCAGGACCAAGTTGAATTCATCCCAGGAATGCAGGGATAGCTCAATATATGCAAATCAATAAATTTAATACACTATATCAACAGAACCAAAGACAGAAATTACATGATCATCTCAATAGATGTGGAAAAAACTCTGATAAAGTTGAACACTTATTCATGATTTTAAAAAAAACATAGAAAATTGGAATAGATGGTCTTTACCTCAGATAAAAGCCATCCATAACAAACCAACAGCTAATGTCAGAATAAATGGACAAAAACTGAAAGTTTTCACTTTAAAATCAGAAACAAGACAAGGATGTCTGTTATCACCACTTCTATTCAATATACGTCTGGAAAGAGTAGCCAGAGCAGTTAGACAAGAGAAAGCAATAAAAGCAATAAGAATAGGAAAGGAAGAAGTTAAATTTTCAGTATTTGCAGATGACATGATACTCTACAAAGAAGACCCAAAAAGCTCAATCAAAAGACCTCTAGATTTAATAAGCAAATTTAGTAGTTAACTGGATACAAATCAACAATCAAAAATCAATAGCATTCCTATACAGAAACAAAAATCTCACTGAGAGAAAAATTACAGAAACAGCACCCTTCATAATAACATCCAAAAAAATGAAATACTTCAGAATCAATCTCACCAAAGAAATAAAAGATCTATGCATTGAAAATTACAGTACTCTAGGCCAGGCATGGTGGTGCACATCTGTAATCCTAGTACTCAGGAGGCTGAGGCAGGAGGATCATTGTGAGTTTGAGACCAGCCTGAGCTACAAAGTGAGTTCAAGGCCAGTCTAAACTGCATAGCAAGACCTTCTCTCAAAAAAGACAAAGAAAAAGAAAATTACAGTACTCTGAAAAAGGAGAGTGAAAAGGTATCAGAAAATGGAAAGATATCCCTAGCTCACGGATAGGAAGAACCCATATGTGAAAATGGCCATACTCCCAAGACTGTTATACAGATTTAATGCAATCTCAATCAAAATACCATTAGCAAACCTCACAGAACTAGAGAAAACATTCCTAAAATTCATCTGGAAACAGAAGAGATCAAAAATAGCAAAGGTAATCCTGGGCAATAAAGGCAAGACAGAAGACCTCACAATCCCTGACCCGAAATTATACTGCAAAGCTACTGTGATAAAATCAGCATGGTGCTGGCAAAAAAACAGACCTGAGGATCAGTGGAACAAATTAGAAGATGCAGACACAACTATAAACACACTCAGCCACCTTATCTTTGAAAAGGAGCCAAACACATTCACTGGAAGAAAGATAGCCTCTTTAATACTGGTGCTGGCAAAACTGGCTCTCCACATGCTACAGACTAAAACTAGACCTCTGTCTATCACCATGCACTAAACTAAAATCAAAATGGAACAAAAATTTAAATATTACAAATGAAACCTCAGATCTACTGGAAGAGAAATTCAATAGAAATCTTAAAGACATAGGGATAGATAGAGAGTTCATCAGTAAAACCCAGACTGCATGGGAAGTATTTCGAAAAATCAAAAACTGGAATCTCATCTTACTGAAAAGTTTTTGCACATCAAAAGAAATCACCAACAGAAGAGTCACAAATTGGGAAAAATTTTAGCCCACTGTCCCTCAGACCAAGGACTTCTACCTAGAACATATAAAGAATTTTTAAAAATCAGGCCCCTGAAATTTAAAGACCCAATCAAAAAGTGGGCATTTGAGATACACACCTCTCAGCTGAAGAAATGCAAATGGCAAATAAACATATGAAAAAGTGTTCAACATCATTGGTCATTTGAGAAATGCAAATTAAAATAACATTGAGAGTCCCTCTCACCCTGAAAAAAATGGCTATTATCAAGAAATAAACCAATGACAAAGGCTAGCATGTCTGTCTGGAAAAAGGAATCTTTGTCCATGGTTGCCGGGAGTGTAAACTGGTGCAATCACTGTGGAGATCAGTGTGGAGATTCCTCAAAAAACTAGGATTAGATGGCCTATTTGACCCAGCTATTCTCCTTCTGGGTATCTTCTCAGAAGAATTAAAAACATCATACTACAATGACACATATGCACTTATGTTTGTAGTAGTGCAGTTTGTCATAGCTAAATCTTGGAAACAACACCAATGCCCATCACCTGAGAAATGAACAAAAAATATGTGGTATTCTTATACAATGGAGTATTGCTCACCTGTAAAGAAAGATAAACTTGAGGCTTTTATAGGTAAATGGGTGCAACTAGAGACCATACTCATAAGTGAAAAAAATCGGACGCATTTTTTAAACATTGTCTGTTCTCCCTAGTGTAAGAAATTGAAAGAGTAAATAAAATCCAAAAGGTACAACAGATATTGTGAAAGGAAAAGAAACTGCTCAAAAGGAAAGAACAACTGGGATAGGAGAAAAGAACAAAGAAGGAAGGGGAAAATGTGTGTGTGTGTGTGTGTGTGTGTGTGTGTGTGTGTGTAAGCTAAGATAATTGTACTATTAATTTCTATTGGTTTATTGAAAGAAGCAGTTAATGTTTAATTGTTTGATCAACTTTGCATGCCTGTATCTGGTAATCTGAGCAGATACTTTGAAGATAGCAATATGCAATATAACAACCATTGTTAATTTTTTATCATCTTGTTTTGAAATTCTGTATCCTTTTTAGTGTTTTTTTAACTTCTCTTTAAAATAAATAATAAAAAATAGAAAGAGAAAAAAATTGTAGTGGAAGTTAGATAAAACATGCTAAAACAACCTACAAATCACATCTCATATTCTCACAAATGAGCTGGGATTCATTTATAAGTGAGTGTGTGTTCATGCCTGTAAGCCCAGTACTCAGGAGACTGAAGCAGGAGGATTGCCACGAGTTTGAGTTTCGAGGCCAGCCAAGGCTATATTGGGATTTGAAGGCCACAGATGGAGGGAGGGAGAGAGAGACAGCAAGAAAGAGAGAGAGAGAGAGAGAGAGAGAGAGAGAGAGAGAGAGAGAGAGAGAGAGAGAGAGAGAGAGAATATTAAAATAGTTCCTTGTGAAATGATAGGAGGTGGGAGTAGTCACTGTTATGGTTTGTTTGGGTGTCCCCTCAAAGCCACATGCAGTCATGGGGTGGGCTCCTAGAGTTTATGACTGATTCATAGTCCAATGTTGGGATTATGGGTGAGGGTGCTACACCCGCCTGGGGCAGGTAGTTTGCATACAGTGTAAGGAAGGGAAAGAGGCTGCCTGCCGCCACCTCTCCTTTTTGCTCTTGCTGCTTTTGCTATTTTTGCTGCTATGAACTGCTGCCCTCTCCCATGTGCCACTGTGCCTTGGAGCCAGCCAAGTATGGACTGAAACCTACACAAATTGTGAGCTAAATAAATCTTTCCTTCCTTAATTTTGGGCATTACGTATTTTGTCTCAGCAATGAGAGAAAAATAACCAAGACAGTAACAAAGAATCATAGAAAATATATCCTTTAGCAAGAGGTCTGACCACATAAATAGGTACAAGTTCAAGTCTTAGACCCTGGATTCTATACCCTCTAGACAACTGGGAAAAAAACGTGAATTTGGTAAAGAAACAGTAACACACAAGGTCCTAGTGAAGCTGTGGTGGAGAGCTCCACTCTGGGGCAGGATCAGCATAAGATTAAAAATCAGCAGATAACTCCAAGAGGGATGAACACATGGCAGTCTAACTTTCATTTTTCCAGGAAAAGCCTAAAGATACAAAGCTATGAATTATACATACTACATATTGCTAAAGAAATAAGAGGACCAAAAAAAATCTCAGAATAAAAGCAGGGTTTTAAAATTGAATTCATTTAAAATAAGAGGCATTACTTTCTCCTATTTTTCTCTTTTTCTTCAAAGTGGCATTTGGTGACTACTGGATTTCTTTCTATTCCCAAGAGTCTATGATCTTGGTTTGTTTTGTTAAAGTAGTTTTGTTCCATGTCAGGCATAAGCTGAGAGATTGTTAGGAGTAAGAGCAGACTTAAATTTAACTGATACCCAACCAGGCAACTGACTTTCCATCTATCACCACCAGTGAACCTTACTGACTACAGGAAAATTAATCTCCTCTGCAAAAAGAAAGCAGAAGTCCACTGGAGATATCCTTGTGCCCCACAGCCTCCTTCACCACATTGTTCCAGACAAGCATAAACTCTACTAGCTGAAATTGTCTAGAGCACACTTAGGACTTGACCCAAGAGTTATCAATCTCTAAGTTGGTCAGAGATGTAAGTACAATGTTGGCACAAGAAACATGGCCCAAATCAGGATAATAGCAGCTGAATGGCTTTCTCTTTTGATAACCTGCTTGTGAGATATAGGTGGACAAAATTTAACTCGTTATGCTAATGATGGTATCATGTCAGGCTGTAGTCTTCTTGATACCAAAAAAGTCAGCAGGTCCAATTCTGCCATGTGGTACCAACAATGGTTACTGAAAGCTTAGTCTTGAATTTATCTTTTTGACCTCTCAATGACTCTGTAAGCCATTGAATATCTGTAATTAATATTTTCCTCCTTAAACTGGCTAAAGTGGATTCTGTTCTCTGAGCAGACCATTGGCTGATACAAACGTAGTTCCTTCATTAAAGGCATTACTGCACTTTGGGGAGAAAGTCTATATGAGATTAGTAGAAAATTCAGGAAAATAAATAATTTAAGGTCAAGGAAATGACAAAGGTACAGAAGATGAGAGAATAGGGTTGCACCCCAATGGGGGCGTGTGCCCCACGGCTGCTCCGCTGTGTGCCCCGTGGTGGCTCCGCTGTGGGCCCTGCGGCTGCTCCACTGTGTGCCCTGTGGTAGCTCCACTGTGGGCCCTGTGGCTGCACCGCTGAGGGCCCTGTGGCTGCTCTGCTGAGGGCCCCGCAGCTGCACCACCGAGGGCCCCGCAGCTGCACCACCGAGGGCCCTGCGGCTGCTCCGCTGTGCCCCCCACGGTGGCTCCGCTGTGGGCCCCGCAGCTGCTCCGCTGAGGGCCCCGTGGTGGCTCTGCTGTGGGCCCCGTGGCTGCTCTGCTGAGGGCCCTGCGGCTGCTCCGCTGTGGGCACCATGGCTGCACCACTGAGGCCCTGTGGCTGCTCTGCTGTGGGCCCTGCAGCTGCACCACCGTGGGCCCTGTGGCTGCTCCACTGAGGGCCCTGCAGCTGCTCTGCTGAGGGCCCCACGGCTGCTCTGCTGAGGGCCCTTCAGCTGCTCCACTGTGGGCACCACTGAGGGCGCCCCACGGACTGGACCTGCCCCCACCCATAGCACAGCGACAGGGCAGAGCGGGGTGGTCCACTGTGAGCATGGGTGCTTTTCCACCTCCGACCATGGCAGTTTGTATACACCCATGTGAGATATAGTATGGTCTGAGGTAGCTATATCTCTTCCCAAGACGAGAGTCCAGGGGTATAGATAAACCCAGGAATGCAGTTATTATCACAGGGAAGATGACTGAGTGGTAGGGCAATGGAGATGAGGGAGGAGAAAACTGAATGATGAAATGGTCTATCATCTGTGTAACTGAGTAACATGTGAAGGTAACATTATGTAGGACAGCATCCAGAGCTAATTCCCTTCTATGTTCTCTATAATTTGTATTTCCTCAATCGTTTTTGTATTAACAGAAGTGAAGATAACTTTATATTATACAGCATCCAGTGCTAATTCCCTACTGTCTTCTCTATAGTTTGGTATTTCCTTTAATGTTTGTGTGATAACTAATGTGAAGGTGACATTATGTAGTACAGCATCCATCCAGTGCTAATTCGCTACTATGTTCTGTATGGTTTTGTATTTTCGATATTGTTTGTGACTTGTTCTGGTTCATGTGTCTCCACTCTTTTGTCTTTAAAATAAAAAAAAAAAAAGAGAACAGGGTTGCAGAGGTGAGCTGAGGGGTCAGAACAATGAGAGGAGACATTGGCCAGGTTACAGGTGATAAATCTGTTAGTGCTATAAAAGGCTTCAGGTATAATCTAGTGTTGCCCATGAACTCCTAGCTCTATCGTGTGATGAATGCACGTTACAACAGAATGGAGAAGGAAGAAAATCAACAAAAGGTTTAGAACCCAAGATAGGAAAGAGCTGAGGAAGGCAAAGCTGTTCGGAATCCCAAAATTAGGGTTTCAAGAGTTCTTTCTTTCTGTTCTGTCCCATGTGCTTGACAGGGTCTACCTACAATGTAGGTTCTATGAAATGGACAGGGTTTCAAGGTGTCCTGGAAGCTTGCCCACAGTGTGGTGGGAAGTGGCAGAAACTTTGAGAGGAATGAAAAGTGATTACCTCATTGGGGCCATGACCCTTGGAAGAGGTTCATGTAGTTACTACAGGACCCTTGTTAGCTCTCATGAGAGTGGATTGGTATATTAGGGTGCCTGGAGCCATTTCCCATTTACTTCTCTGCCATATTGTGACCTAGCCAGTGCAGCCCTCACTAGAGGCAGAAAAAATGTGTTTGAACTGAGTTTGGATTTTCCTCTTTCAAAACTGTGAGTTCAAAGAATTTTTCATTGTAAGTATCTTGTATCCAATGTTTTGTTGTAACAAGAGAAAATAGACTAATATGGTAGGAATATTTCACATTCCTACCACATTAGCCTTTGGCCTACTTCATGCTTCCCATTCTGTCCATGACCCAGACTAATTTAGTCACTGTGGGTCTGTCCTATAAAATAAGAACACCTAATGCTCTCGCCACTGGGCATAAAGAAAGAAGAAGAGAGAATGTGGGTAGATTCACTAAAATCTGCAACTGATTTGGAAAAAGAACTCAGAAATCGTGTTTCGTCTTTCATCTCCTATGTCCAATATCCACTTTCTCATCTCTTTGCCATCCACTCCTCAACCTTTCTTCCCTCCTTCCCTTCCTCCATTAACCTGTTGCCATTTCTCTGCATCTACTTATTCCTGTGTCTGCAGCTATAATACCAAATGTTTATCCAGTGTTTATTATATCAGGCGGTGACCCAAGTGCTTTACATATGTCAACTCACTTAATGTGGCCCTCACAACAATCCTGTGATCTAGGTGTTATTTTAATCTGCATTTTACAGATGAAAGAATTAGAGCAGAAGTTAAGTAACTTTCCCAAAGTCATACATCTTATATCTACCTACCTTTGTCTTTACTGCTCTCTCTTTCTCAAAGGAGGACTCATTTCATGAATTATCCAGTTTGTTGGCACTATTTGCTGAATATCTCTCAATATTCCTCCTTTGCTTTGCATTCTGAGTGCACTTTATTCAGCATAGGTTTCCTCTCCAGCCACCAGCTACCCCAGTTTGGGAGGACTGAAAGTCTCTCTGATGGTAACCTTCCCAGCCCCTTTCTCCACACATTACAACTAAACCTGGTGAGTAGAGTGATCTTTCTAGAGTGGTTTTCTGAGGCACTGTCCAGAGCACTAAGAGGGTGCTAACACCTGGCCTCAGGACACTAAGGGCAACAGCACCTTTCAGTCACTGAGAAACAGAAATGCTCAAGACACTTTCAGGCATCTTATTTGAGAAATCTCTGCAAGAAACACCTAGGAACACATGACAAATCTCTTAAAGCTTTTTAAAACCCCGGGATAAGCTTATTCTTTGAACTATTTGTTAATCACCTACCGTGTCAGGCACAGAGCTAGGCAGCAGGAAGCAGTAGTGAATAAGCTGGGCACAGCCACCGTTCTCTTGATAAATGATATCTAAAAGGGGACCATGTCAAGGGTACTGGACTTCACCCAAACATAAGTAAAGGTGTAAAAATCAAATTTACTGAGGCATAATTCAAATGCAATAAAATGCCCACATGTTCCATAAGCAGCCCAGTGAGTAGCCGTCACCACAGGCAAGATACAGACCACTGTCATCACTCAAAAATTTCCTATTGTGTGTACTGCTAGTACGTGGCCTGTCTCCCTATCAGGATAAGCCTGATCCTTTTTTACCATCCAGGATACAATTCACCTCTTTCTGGAGAATATGTCCCAGCTCTGCCTGCTACACTGAAGCATCCCTCTCTTTACTTCCTGCAATCTCATTAGAATATGTACGATTATTTCTGTACCTTAATCCTCCACAGACTGGGAGCTCCGTAATGGTAAGGGCCGTGTCCTTAACATAATGGGTGCCTGTCTAGAGCTCCAGATAGTGCCCTTAATTATCTGTTAAGTGGATCACTGCCCAACCAAATGATCCCCACCCTGGCTGCTTTAAAACCATGAAACATTGGGAGGTAACCATAAGAAAACAGGTATAAATTTATTCTTATTTCCAACCAGGTTGAAAAAGAGTGGTGATTCATGTGAACATGCTTAAGCCCTATCTGTCTGTGACAAGACTCTGGAGAGTTTGCTTGATGTGTGTCCAGTCATCTAGGAGTTTCCTCAATTCTGACCCAGGCTGTGTGCTAGATTAAAGCTCCAAAAGCCAAGGGGACTTGATTCTTGGGAGACTGGCTGGCAAGATACACACACCTGTGCTTGGATCACCTCTGGCTCCAGTTCCTGACAACAACAGCAGGTCTGTGATCTTGTGCAGGCTCCCAGGTGCTTTCTGGGTGTGTGAAGTCTGTAGGAGTTCATCTGTGGTCCCTCAGTGGCGGTTGTGAAAGGCGATGACCCTTCCTGCTGTTTATTCGCCGCCCCCTCCGCTGGTGTTTTCACGCGATTCCCACTACCCACCTTTGTTTTCTTAGAACAGTCACCAGGCTGAGCAATGAGGTAACCAGCAAAGGGTGTCAGCAATGCACACGTCTGCAAGCATCTGAGATTATTCCAAGTCATGTTCTGAGTAACCAGTTACATCGCTCTTCTCATTATTTGAAACAAGGAAGTCCCAAAAGCTGATAAATTTATGGTATGAAGAAACCCTCAAATGTATTATATTTCAGACATTTGGACCTTAATGTGGTTGTTTTAACCAACATCAGATAAAGCTTTGAGCACTCACGGTATCTGAAAACACTGTTCCATATTTTTCACTTAAATTAATACTCTTTACTCTGTAGCTAAATGTTACAGACTAGATGTGTGTGTTTTTTGTTTTTTTGTTCTTTGGGGTTTTTTACTTTTCTCTTTTTCAGACAGGGTCTCACTATACCTTAAGCTCACTTTGTAGCCCAGGTTGTTCTCAAACTCAAAAGGATCCTCCTGCCTCAGCCTCCCGAGTGCTGGAATTATAGGTGTGCACCACCATGCCCGGCTCTAGATGTGTTTTTAAATTTCTTCTTCATCACAGTGTATAAATTTAATTTAGGATTTAGGCTTTTTTATAAATATCATCTTGATTAGCTGGACCTAGATATCTTTCATAAAGGGACAGTCCAATTGATTTTTTCATTTAAATAGACTTTTAACTGAAGAACAGCTACTATACTTTGTATATGAAATGTCCCCAAAAGACCTGTGGTGGATTGACAACTGGTGGTCCGCTTGTAACACCCAACTGAACGGAACAAGCCTAGTGCTGCATGGGGGGGGGGGGGCACCTGAGGATTGTTGCCGGCAGCATAAAAGGCCGAACTGGAGAAGAAGAGAAGCTGTTAGGTGCTGTTAGAAGCTGTGGGGAGCTGTTGGTTTTCCTGGAGAAGCTTGTCATGCTGATTTTCCTGATGGGAACTTGGCTGTTCTTATCATCAGAGGAGCTCAAGACCTCACTGTTGCTGAGGATGGCTGTGATGCTTTTCAGGGGAACTGTGGTTCTTACTTTGAGCATCACTTCCTGGTTCCGGTGCAGATCCCTCAGCCTGATAGCACAGATCATTCTGCTGGCACAGACTTTCTAGATTCCACCACTGACCTTTGGGCCTTTCCAGCACATTTCTGTGAAACAAGCCCCCACGAGACATTGTTGTGGGCTCTAGGTCGTCATTTGTACTCATGCAGTACATTATCACAGGACCCAGGCTCTCAGCTGGTTTCTTTGGTCTTTAATGTGTGGACAGATTTCCTGCAGTCTTTTTGAATGACTCTTTGGGTGACTATTATAAAATAATTTTATAATTAGGTGTCCTGTATTGTATTGTTTCCCCCTGTAAAACCTCAAACTACAACAAGACCCATGTGTTGAAGACTTGGTCCTTGTCTGGGATGCTATGGGGATTCAGTAGAACCTTCAGGAGGAGGAGCCTACGGAAGGAAGGTAGGTGATGCGCACACACTTGGAGGGATATTGGAACCCCTTCTCTCTCTCTCTCTTTCTCTCTCTCTCTCTCTCTCTCTCTCTCTCTCCCTCCCCTAGTTTACTGGGTTTCTCTCCACAGTGTCCCACCACGACGTGCTATCTCCCCACTGGCCTAGAAGCAATGAGGCCAAGTGGCCAGACTGAAACTTCAAAAACTGCAAACCAATGTAAACTGTTCCTTTCTTTAAATTGGTTATCTCAGACATTTTGTTATAATAACAGATATCTAATACAACAGTTTTAGATATACAGAGTAAAGATAACACAGAGTTCCTATATATTCAATGTCAGGCTTTCTTTACTATTCGCATTTCCTACTTAGTAACATTACACTAACTGGTACTATTAATATATTTGTTATAAGTAATGAATCAGTATTGCTAATTATGAACAAAAGTCCATGCTTTATTCATATTTCCTCCATTTTTAAGCTGCTGAGCTGGGGCTGGGGGTATAGCTCAGCTGCATAGGTGCATGGCTAGCAAGCTCAAGGTCCTAAGATCTATTCCAGGTACCAAAAAAACAAAACTACTGTCCGTTTTGTGTTCCAGGGTTCCACAGAAACCTATATTATGTTTACTCCTTATATCTCCTTGGGCTCCTGTTGACGTGGCAGTTTTCCCAATTCTGATAATCTTTTTTTTAAGAGAAACGTCTGCAATAAAATAACAACAATGAAGACAAAGACAAAGCAACACAAAAAACAATAAAAACATTACAGGATTTCAAAACAAGATGACAGGAATTCACAGTGGTTGTTATATTACATATTGTTGTCTTCAACAAAGTTGCTCAGATGACCAGAGGTAAGAATGAAAAATTGATCAAACAAAGACAGTAACAATTTGATTAAAGACAATAACCATTTTGATTTTTTTTTTCTTGGCAGTACTGGGGATCAAACTCAGGACCTTGCACTTGTCAGGCAGGCACTTATTCCACTGAGCTATCTCCCCAGCCCATTTTGATAATCTTTTTTTTTTTTTGGTACAGGGAATCGAACTCAGGACCTTGCACTTGCTAGGCTAGTGCTTGTGCTACTGAGCTATATCCCTGGCCCCATTTTGATAATCTTGATAGCTATATTTTTGTTGGTTTTACTTAGCTCTTTTACTGTGTTAAAATGTGCACGATGTAAGAATTGCCATTTTACCCATCTTAAGCACGCAGCTTGAGGGCATTAAGTACATTCACACTCACCATGGCCTCTGTCCACCATCAGAACTTTTCCATCCCCTCAGACCGAGGCTCCGCATGCATTTAAAAATAACTCCAAATCGCCCACTCTCTAGGTCCTGGTAACAACCATTGCAATTTGTCTTTATGGATTTGACTGCGCTAGGTACTTTACATGAATGGAAACATAATATTTGTCCTTTTGTATCTGGCTTATTTCACTTACTATAATGTCATATACACATGTCAGGTACATTAGTATTTATTTTACTAATACAATACATGTTTGCAGTAATGATTACATTCCTGAAGGGGAGTCTGTCCATGTGCATCGTGTATTTTAATTCTTTTTTCATCCTCTTCTCTTCACCCCTGCCCTCCATCATTTGGTCCCTTTCTCATTTGCAAAAGAGCTCTGTGTTTCCTACTACTCTTTATTTATATTGCAAGTTTCTCATATGAGAGAAATCATGTGATATTTAAACTTGTGTGTCTGATTTATTTCATGTAATGTTATTCACTTCATGCATTACTTTCCTACAAATGGATTGTGTATCCTTCTTAACAGCAAAGTAATACTCCAGAGGCATAGAGTTGTCTAGGGCTGAGCGCACAGTGGGACATGGCTCTCTATGGTGTGGATGTCCTCACAGTGTATATGCTGTAGCATATATCAGAATTTCATTCCTTTTCAAGGATGGATTATATTCTGTTGATTGTATACATCACATTTTGCTCATCTACTCATCTGTTGTGAATATTAGGACTGTTTATACTTTTCAACCTTTGTGATTAATTGATTCCAAAATTTCAGACATCTGTTACTATCAAATTACCTCTTGGAAAAATATAAAAACAAAGATACTAAAACCTACATAGGAAACTTATCCTTTTAGTTAAAATATTTTTAATATACATTGTATGTAGTTGATGCTCTTTCACTACCTGGAAAATAAGACCATTAGTATGCCCAAAACAGAGATAAAACAGAAAACTAAACAATTTTAGCATGGTGCAATGTGTGTGTGTGTGAGTTTCTGTGCGTGCACACACCCAAGTAGGTGCATTTTTAAAGAACAAGTAAGAACAAGAATAAACAATGATCTGTGGAGAAGAAGAATGAAAAATTTTTATAAAAGATGCTGTGTTACACAGGATTTTGAAGGTTGAGTAGGAGTTCCTTGGGTAAACAAGTGGAAGAAATGTGTGCCAGGAGGCAAAAGCAATGCATGCAAAGTCATTACACAGTATTTTATGAGTGTGCACAACCATCCTTCAGGATTTCTGGTGTGTGTATGTCCAGGTTCATGGATGGGGAATTTGATGCCAGAATATCTTTACCACTCAAAGACTATGTGAATTTGAACATAATTTTTCTCTTCACTTCCATTATCTGTAAGGGAGAATATAAGAAAAACAATGTCTCTTGTCAAAGTATTTTTGTGACTATTAAATGAGATAACTCACATAAACATTTGCCGTAGTATTATATACCTCCTAGATGAGAGGAGTTCTCAATAACAGTTCCTATGGAGAGAGGAGATGAGGATTTGAGACTGGCAAAGGCCAAGTCAAGAACAACCGTGCAAGCTACATTTGGGGAAACCCTGAAATGTTTTATTCCAGGGGATGAGGAGTCACATCTGTGCCTGGATAGCCACATGGAGGACAGGTGGAAGAAGGGGTAATAGAAGTGAAGGGTGGGGGGACAGCTCTTTCAATAATTCAGGCAAAAGGATGGGAACCTGAATCCAGGGAGTAAGAGTTGATGGGAAAGAATAGATTTGAAAAATATCAAGGGGGTTGTCTGAGCCTATAATCCCAGCACCCAGGAGGCTGAGTCAGGAGGATTGCCATGAGTTCAAGAACAGCCTGGGCTACATAGTCAGTTCAAGGCCCAATCTCAAAAAAACAACAACAAAATATTAAGGGAACAAAATTGGAGGGAAATGGTAATTACTTAGATATGAAAAGAAATATAAGCAAGAGTCTGAAACTGGTCTTGCTTGGGTGATTTGGCAGATATAGGTGCCACTAACACAGATCATGCTGTAAACGGAAACTGGTTTTTGAGAGGGTGTTGTTTGTTTGTTCATGAGTGTGGAATTTTTTTTAAAATGAGTTGTGTTAGGCTTAGTGACTGTGAGGCACCAGAAACTATAAGGAAGAAAGGAGATGTGTGAAGGAGTGGCTCTACATGGGCAAAAGCCCAAAGGAGAACTAATTTTATTTATGCGTTTATTTACAGACTTTACTTACTTGTTTTGGCAGAGAGAATTGGTTTATTTTTTAATGCTTCCGCTCATCTGCCTTTTGTTCCAGGAAGACAGAATTAACTTCAGGTGAGTTCAGTCAGTAAGGGGGAGAGACCAGGCACGTTCACAGTATTAAGCAATAATTGCGCCTCGGATAAACCTGATTGGCTGCGATACTGCCACTGCGCAAAGCTACACAGTATTAAGGAAGGAGCCAGAAAGTGGTAGAAGATGCAGGACTGAGAGGCATGCTCGGGAATAGGTGAGGCGGGAGACAAAGCAGCAATCCCCCGCACGGCCTTTGGTCCCTCTAGTCTCCCAGGGACAGAAGTGGCAGGAATTTCTTGCTGGGAAAGTGAACTGCCGCAATTATTATTCAGTTACCTGCAACTGTAGAAAAAAAGGAACAGTAGCCGGTATCGTACCGGGCAAGGCATCTAAGAACCAGGGCAAATTAGTTGAACTCTGATGAGAACCTGGTTGACTTCTCACATCATTAAGCTGAGCTTTGGTCAAATCTTAACTCTTCTTTTAGGAGAATTAATTTAAAGAGCAGCGGAAGACTCTGAAGAGCAAAGGCACAGTCTGTAATTATGCAGGTTATATAGAGATACTAGATGCTGAATTCTTCTTAAGTGGGGAAAATCATTACACCCCACAGCCCTTCCTTTATCTATCTGTCGGGAGGCTCATCATATTATCACTGATTTTCCCATTCATGCTAATTATTCCCACAATTCTAAACATTCTCAAGAGCAGAGACCAAATGCTCTTTATTTCCATGTCTTCTATGCTTATCACAGGACCACTTATATGTAGTACTTGCTGCCAGTGGTTAGTCAAATTATTCAACACTGAATGAAATTCTGTTCAGGGAAAAGGAGAACACCAGCATTTACACACTGGTTTTAGTTATGTACTGAAAAAAGTGAATTTTGGCAAAATGTCAGCAGAGCTAAGCAATAAAAAAAAAAAAAGAAATATTTTTTGTGGGGGGAGGGGTTTCCTCAATTGTGTTGTGTTCATGAAGAATTTTTAAACTTTATTTATTTATTTATTTTGGTACCAGGAATTGAACTCAGGACTTTGCACTTTCCAGGCAGGCCCTTGTGCCACTGCGCTATATCCTGGGCCATTTTGAAATAATTTTAGGCAAAGAAAAGTTGTGAAAACAATACAGCAAGTTGCCTTTCACATTCAACCTGTTTCCACACAAGCGCAGTGCTACTGTTGTTTTAAGAAGAGGAAATTTATACATGTATACTTCTATTAACTATGTATCCATAGTAGTTGAATTCTTCCTACTTAACCTCCTAGTATCCTTTTTCTGCCCCAGGATCCAGTCCAGAATCCCACATTGTGTTCGGTTTTCACCTTTCCTTGGTTTTTTTCAGTCGGTAACAGTTCCTCAGTTGTTTCCTTGTCTTATGATCTTGACATTTTTGAAGAGGAGTGGTCAGTGATTTTCTAGTTCCCTCTCTTGGGGTTATCTGATGCTTAATGTAATAGATTGAGGTTATATGTTTTGGGGAGACCACGGTTGTGATGCACTCAATGCAGTGGACAGGATCAGGATGCACGTGATTTCTGTGTTTCTTCTGAGAGATGATGTTAGTCTCGATCATTAAGGTGATGTCTGTTAATAACAGCATGTGAGGAACTACCCAGAGACTGAAGCTGTAGGGAAGGTCAGATTTTATTCCTCCTACCTACACACAGGCTCACATCGAGTGACTATCAGCAAATACAGCAAGTTGCCATGTATATTCAACTTGTTTCCACATAACCCTAGTACTATTATTGTTTTTAAAAAAATCTACATATGTATCATACTATTAACTAAGAATCCATAGTATTTGAATTCTACTTATTTTAACCTCCTCATATCCTTTTTCTGCCACAGGATCCGGTCCAGAATCCCACACTGGGGGGCTGAGTGTATATACAGGTTTTAAGGTTAGGGGATAATTTTATGAAATCTCAAAAATCTGGATAAAATGTTTGTGTTTGAGGGTGCAGGGGAAATCAGTGCAAGCTGGTACACAGAGCTTGATTCAGGGGACTGCAAGGTGACCTTAGTCTTACATTAAACTTTTTATTGCCTTTGCTTCTTGTTTACCAAGGCAAGTTATTGCCAGTAATGGAGAGTCCGTTGTTTGTATTGGGCAGCTCAATGTCTCTCCCAGGTCTCTCCTAGGCCCGTCCTGACAATGCCTGCTGGGTTTTGCAATCATTAATCCAGTATCTGAGATAAGGTATTTTGAGGCTGTACTACTTTTCTCATTAGGATATTTCCCCACTGACTTTAGCATGCACTGGTGTATCTTGCCTACAAAAATTATTACTGTAAAAAAAATTATTACTGTAGTACTTGCCTAGTGGTATTTTCCCCTATTTTCTTCTGTCCTGGAGTCAGTCTCTTCTCCAAGAAATTCTTGTGCTTTACATTGAAAAACAGTTAAGAAAGTAAGATCTGAATATGAAGTTTTGATGGAGGTCTTTTGTATGCCCTTTGAACCATGAAGGGTGACTGAGGGTAGATTTAAATTTTGACTTTTTCCTGATGATCCAGGATCACTATTTCTTACATCAATTATTGGCATGATGCCATGATGATGTGCAGAACTGTGGATATATATAAGGAGTTGGGGCTGTAGCTCAGTGGTAGAGTGCTTGCCTGGTATGCATGAGGTCATGCGTTAGATCATCAGTAACACTGTCTCTAGTATATACCAGAGGCCCTCCACTGTACGCAGTGTGACCATGACATACAAGGTGAAATTTTTTTAATTGTGGTAAAATACAACATAAACTTTACCACCTTAGGGGCTGGGGATATAGCTCAGTGGAATAAGCACCTGCCTAGCAAGCGCAGGGTCCTGAGTTCGATCCCCAGTACCGCCAAAAAAAAAAAAAAAAAAAAAATTAAAACCACCTTAACCATTTTTAAATGTAAATTTCAATAGTGTTAAAGAAATTTACGCTGTGACATAGACTTCTACATCTTTGTCATCTTCTAAAACTGAAACACTGGATATATTAATCAGTAACTCCTCATTTCCTCCACTCTGCAGCCCCTGGTAACCCTGTTCTACTTTCTGTCTCTGTGAATTTGACTACTTTAAATTCTTCATATAAAGTGTGATCATACAGTATCTGTCTTTCTGTGACAAGGCATACTTAGTCTGGTATCTCCAAGTTCATCCATGTTGGAGTATATGTCCAAAAGTCTTTCTTTTATAAGAGTGAAGAATATACCATTACATGGGCAAACCACCCTTCTCTATCCATTCATGCATAGATACTTGGGTTTCTTCTACCTCTTGACTGTTATAAATAGTGCTGCCATGAGCATGACAGTGCAGATATCTTTTTGAGAACCTGCTTTCATTTCTTTTGGATGTATACCCAGAAGTGGGATTGAAGATCTGTGATAATTCTATCTTTGAATTTTGAGGAAATGTCACCCTATTTTCCATAATGAGATTCTTGAATCCACTCTTCCCCTTGTGTTTCAGATCCCATCAGCAACCAAATGCTCTGAATTTTATACTTTTTATCTGTGCCTTGATGCCACAGCAACACTCTGTGTCTTTCACACAAAACTGTTCATTCATAAAAGTCAGTTGTTCGTTATGATTTCAAAAATACATGAACCTTATTATCAGCATCTGCACTCATGTGCTCTTATCAAAAGTGCTCACACATTCTTCACCCTTTCATGCCTCTGTCTCATCCAAATTCCAAGCCCACTGCTTGGAATCCCATTAGCCCCAGGGCATATTTTTAGTTGCTTACCAGACCCAGCTTAGCCAAAACTCATCTGTGAGCCTTCTCCACACCCCAACTACAATGTACTCCTCTCTCTATTTTTTCTATGTTGCAGCACCAAACACAGTCTATTCTATTATTTATTGGTGTACTGAAAAGGACAAAATGTTTGTTTTAAATCAGTTCCTGGATACCATTAGGGAGAGAACTGTTTATAAAGGCTCTTTTTCGTTTGCCTTTTTATTCAGATACTGAAGGTAGGGGGAGTCCACAACATTAGAAGATTTGGAGATAGAATACATTTTTTTTTCCCAGTGGACTGTTAGTTCCCCAAGAGACTATGTCCCCTCCCTCCTCAGTACCTAGCAGTCATGAGGAGGGCTTTTAATACCATTTGAATAGACCCTGGACTCATTGTACTTATAGTTAGTGTCACTCGAATCCCACTGGCTGGTGATGGTAGATGTCAAATGGCACAAAAGAAACAAAACATTAAAAACAATTTGAAAGAAAATTCTCCCAAAGCTCAGACCTGTATGGAATGATAACCCACTGTTAACTTGGTTGTGGAAACTTGCCGTAGGAGAACAGGTCTGAAAGCCAAGAGACATTAAGGTGCGGTTTTGTTGGTCTGTGCTCACTCTCCCTAGGCAGAGGCAGAGCATGTTGAGGTGAAAGGCTTTTGAGGTTTAGGAAAATAACCACTGAGCTGCTTTTGGTGGAAATCTTAGGATCCAAAATATATTCCTTCGAAGGCCGAAAAAGCTAGCAGCTAGCCATTCTGTTTCCTGGGAAGCCACTGTGGGGTGGGGCATGGGGAGGACCTGATCAAATCTTGTCACCATATTCCTACAGACCTGTAAAGGAATCTAATCCCATTTAAATTCCTGATGCAGAACAAAGAATGCAGTAGCTACTAGCTCACTCTACTTGCTCTTCTGACGTATCAACTCTCTCAGTTACTCTGAGAAAGGAGCAGGAGAAGGGAGGCCCCCATGTGGTGATAGCAGTGGGATGGGAGTAAAAGATTCCACAAAGTACAAAAGCTGCAGATGAAAGAATCCCGTTGAATACTTATAATGCCTCCCCTTACAGAGATTTTCCTATCAGACTCTCTGCTCTGCTTGTTCCTAGAAAAGTTCTGCAAAGCAGTCGGAAAACTCATGGCAGGGCTGTGAAGGTCATGTGCTCACCCAGGTAAGGCTTTGTGCGATGCCACTTCTCAGGTAGCGGCCCTCAGATGTGAAGCTCTCGAGTCTGCAGGCTCAGATGCTTGACATGTTAGTGTCCTAAGGGAAAAATCTATCTTCTGGGGACAGATTCATATTAGTCAAATTCACAGACACTGAAGTATACAAATTCAAGCACTTACGTGTATCTTTATATGAGACATTGAGCTGTTAGGGAGGCAGAACCCTGTTTTATGTGTCACTGAAGGCAACTGGGTGGTTGCAAGCAGAAGAGTGGCTCTGTGTGTGAATATGTAAAACATTTTATATAAGTGATATTTCCTATATAGAGATTATATAGGTATTAATTATAGTAAGAGTATATTCTATTTCTAACTACTTGTATTTCAGAGAAAGAGTAAGAGAGGGAGGGAGAGAGAGACAGTCAGGAGACCAGTTAGGAAACCACTGCTGTGGTCCACTGGGAGATGGTGGGAGCTGGAGGAAAAATTACAGAAAAATTAGAGAGGTTCAAAGGATTTTGAAGATTCTGCTGATGGGGCTCCTTCCTGGGATGTAGAAGAAAGGAAAGGACCAGGTTTGCTTCCTGGTTCAGGGTAATTAAAACAGATATTAGTGTTGCAAAGTTGGAACAGTTAGATGTCTGGGTGATGGCTTGCTGAATCCTTCTCTGTTCCCAACTCCAAGTACAGAGATGGGGGTCAGGACACTTCTCCTCTGGTGGGCACATTAGGGATGGAGGGCACTGCTAAAGCTCTCTCTGTGACTTCCTCTACGCATTTGTTCAATGCATTTAACTGGCATTTATTAAGCATCTCCTGTATGACTCACACACTTTTAGTCTGGGAGCATAGAGAGCAGGGCGGAAATGGCAGCTTCAGATAAGCCTCAGTTCTTAGGAAAGTTTGTGCTCTGTGAAAGACAGCCAGACTCAATCTCTTCCTTCTCATCTGGTCTCCTCTAGTTCCCCTCACCTTCCTTCCCATCAGTCTGAAGCTTCTTTCAGGTCACCTCTCTCTAAATCCACCACCTATAGCCCCTAACCTTTTGCAATCAATTTCCTGAGGCACTTTCTGTGCTTTTTCCCTCACCGGCATTGGGGCTGTCGAGAGTCCTGTCCAATCCGGCCTGGTAAACCAAAGATCAGTCACTCCGCTCATAGGGGCTGAGCTGAGAGACTATGGGAAGCAGCAGAAATTTGGATGCGTTCATTGTAACCCAGAAAATTCTTCTAAAACATTATTATAGAGCTGTCCGCAAAAAGTCAAACTATGTCTCATCATCTCATATCTTTCAGCCACGAGGGTCATTCACGAAGGGGCTTCCCTTTCCAGATATGGGTAATGACCAGTCCTCAACTCTTGTTTGTAGGCTGGTCCCCTCTGAGACATCTGTGTCTCAGTAAGAACTAACCACTATATGTCTGTACGACATTCTGCAAGTTAAAAAATAGTTTTGCCTGTTTGACAAGATCTCATTTTGCCTTTAGACAACCCTGGGAAAGCTGACAGTGCAGACAGACAGATGTGCTATCTGATCGTATGAGTGGTTTTCTCTGAGGTCATGGTCTATATGCCTAGTGGCATTTGTGCCATGTTACATTGCCCTTTCCCCCCAAGCTTTATAAAGATCATGTTCTTAGTAACTCCCACATCTCTATGAATTCACAGCTATCTGCTCTGTCTGAGTATGGAAAGTGTCTGTAATCTGAATGCATGCAGCATGCATTTGCATGTCTCTACAATGTATTCCTAGAAACTATCTGATCAAAAGGATCCAAGTTTCCTATAGGAAGATATAATCTTTCAGAATTATGTTGCTCACCAGGGACCAGTGTAAAATGAATTATAGATTAGAATCAAAATGTGTTGGAAAAACCACACTGTATCAACTAGAAACTTCTAAAGTTGTTTGATTTACCACTTACGTGGCTGATGATGGAATTTTGGAGCAGGAAACCTTGAGGGCATCTAAGGCAGCACATTTACTTTGTTGTTGGGGACCCCAAACCAGAGAGATGAAGCGAATCCTGCAAGGTTGTGAATATGGGGAAGTTTGTGAAGGAAGAGTGCCTCTGGGTCATACCTGGTTCTCTGTACCCCTCTGCTCACCTGCTTAATGAAAATCCTAATTTGAGACTGATTGCTTAGCAGGTGTGAGGCCCTGGGTTTGATCCCAGTGTGGAAAAAAGTCCTAATTTGATGCACATGGATTATTTGAAAGACCCTAATAACCTATCCTTCCCCCATCTTCAACCACTAGTTCTTTATTCAAAGCTTCAGAAATAAATTTTATGCAGACATCTAAGAGAAGGATTTGATGAGTTTTCACAAGTGTATACACTTACATGACTACCACCTCAATGGAGATATAGACATCACCCCAGAGAATTCTCTCATACCTCCTTTCTGTCATGTCCTTTTCCCTGCCTAAGCAAGGACAACAGACATGCTTTCTATCACTAAAAATGCCTTTTTCACAATGTAGATCTTCACAGACATGGAATCACACACTATGCAGGCTGCCAAATGTTGCTTTCTCTCTCTCAACAAAGTGACTTTGAGATTTATCTATGTCATTGAATCCATCAGTAGTTTATCTTTTCTTTGTAAATTAATTCCTTTCTCCTGCTGAGTAGTATTCCACCCTATGGATTGTATCAATTTACCTGTTGATAAACATCCAGACTTTTCTGATTTGGTTATTATTATTGTTATATAGATTGTTTTATGGAGACATATTTCATTTCTCTTGGGTAAATATGTGTGAATGGATTTGGGGGTAATATGGTAGGTGTGTTTTTAATTTTTATAAGTAACTGAGGGCTAGGGATATAGCTCAGTGGAATAAATGCCTGCCTAGCAAGCTCAAGGTCCTGAGTTCAATCCCCAGTACTGCCAAAAAAAAAAAAAAAAGAAACTGAAAAACTGAAAACTAGTTTTTCAAAGCAGGTGTATTCTTTTACATCCCATCAGCAATTCATGAGAATTCCACTTTCTCCACACATCCTCACCAATAGTTTATACTCAGTCTTTCTAATTGTAACTATTTCAGTGGGTTTACACTGCTATTTTGTTGTGGTTTTAATTTGTACTTCCCTAGTGATTAGTGAATGTGTATGTCTTTTCACAATTTGTGTTTTATTAAATGTATACACAATAATTTATAGATAATTTAAAGATAATCTATAAATTCAGCCAAAGGAATAATAAACTGAGAAGAAATGATTTTGTTAGCCTCCTTAAAGTAAAGTGGCTCTATAAGGAAATTTGGATAGTATGGTTTTCTTGTTTATAACTCTCTAGGTAAAATTCAACTGGTACTTTCTTTTCTCAAAACAAATTACTTGTGGCAAGAAGAGACACTCAGAAGTATACCATTAGTGATTCTTTCTAAAGTAGCTGTTGTGCCATTTAAATATTTAATGATTGCAGTAAGAACATTAGTTATAAAAATTTAAAAGAGGCAGAAATAGAGTGCAGAAAAAAGTATGGGCTTTGAAGTCATAGAAAATTACGTTTGAATCATGGTTTACAAAAAACTAGCTAGTTTTGATTTCTTGTCCATAAAATGGAAACAGAGATCCCTACTGTATTAAACCTTTCTTGATGCTCTAACAAATTATAGCAGCTATGGTAGATTCAAATAAATTTATTATTTTAGAGTTCTAAAGGCCAGAAGTCTAAAACGGGTCCCATGGGACTAAATTCAAAATGGCACCTGGGCTGCGTTCTTCCTGTTTCCTCGGCTTCTCCAGCTTATAGAGGCCATGCGGATTCTGTGGTTTCCTTCCATGTTCAAAGGCAGCAATTCTTTTTCACATCCCATTACATCAACTAGGCATCTGTTGTTGAATTTCCTTCTCTCCTTGTGGCTGATCTGCCTCCTACTTTCATTGATAAGTGTCCTTGTAATTACATTGGATGATACAGGAAATCTTCCCATCTTGAGTTCCCTAATTTAACCACATCTGCAAAATCGCCTTTGCCATATAAAGTAATTTATTCACAGAATCTGAGGCTTAGGATATGAATACCTTTGGGTCATGATTCTTAAATAATTCTGTGCACCACAAGCACTATATAAGGTTGTTGTAAGGATTAAAAGTGAAGATAAAAGTAAGAGTCTCTACAGCTCATAGAGACTACGCAAGAGATGAAAGTCGAATGAGCGAAGCACAAGGCTTAAAGCACTGTAGAGCTTAACAATTGTTCTCTCCCCGCCCTCCTCAGCCCAGAGGACAGCACTCTCTGGGATTTTGTTCCTTTGTCAGTCTTTTCTGTGTTTAGCACTAAGGAGCCTTGGCCAGAAGAAAGAAGAGATCCTGGAGGAGAGCTCAGTAGTGTCCTGGGAAACAGGAAGAAGAGTGATCACATTATTTTGGTTTAGAGATAATAAGGCACATTTAAAGGTATTTATGACTTCACAGGTCAGAATCTTAGGAGTACAGTTGACCACAGGAGTAGCAACCGAAAAACGTTTCTCTGATTGTGGCACCAACCCGCGGGATCACACAACCTCTCACCCTCATCGCATCACTACAAGAGCCTTCTGGTTGCACAAGTCACACACCTTGTATTTCTGTTCTCCATTGCAGGGTACCTTCTTTCCTCTATGAATATGTTGGCAGCCTCTGAGAAGCCTATGATGCTGGAGCTAAATCCTGACCAGGCCCATACACATTTAATTTCTCTAGGTCACCACCACTTTTACCAACTCTGGGCCCCAGCTGATCCCTTTACAGTCACTGCCTGCACCCCAGCTGTGATGGTTGATTGATTGGATCAATGTGAGTAAGAGAAGTTTAACTAAACAGGCTCAACAATTCCACACTCTAGGGTATAGTAGATACACCCTACGGTGTCTTGTCACCTGAATGTCAGGTATGGTGGTGCATGCCTATAATCCCAGCACTTGGGAGGCTGGGGCAGGAGGATCATTGCAAGTTCGAGACCAGCCTGGGCTACAAAGTAAGCTCAAGGCCAGCCTAAACTGCAGAGCTAGAGCCTGTCTCAAAAAGACAATAAATAAATACATAAATAAATAAAATAAAAGGGAATGAAGGATGGATCTGCTTATGTTTCTCTGGACAAGCTCCAGTCTGATCCTTCAGCCTTCCAGCAGACTCTTCAGCTTCCATCACAGACCCGTTGGCCTCCTGATAGGGACTCACATGGGACACTGCAGTGAGCTCCAGACCTTGGATTGGATCCTTCAGTCTCCAGTGTGCAGACCAACCTTCTGAACTCGTCTTCATTTGACTCTGTGGCTGGCCATTGTAAGCCAATCTTGTAAATTCACATATATTTTGTATTGATGGGTTTCTGCCTGTGTGGAACTCTGCCAGGACCATCATGGCAGCAATCCAACATGGCATTTGATCCCCAAAGTGACACCATGTCCCTTCAAGCTTAACTTCCATATTCTTCCTCTAGTCCCAACAACCCTCCAATCCCTCCCAACAGGATACATCACCTGCTCATATTAACTCCACCCCTAGTCTGACCTAATAAAAACCCATTCTGAGGGTCCTTGCAATCTCTGGCAACCCTCTTGCACCAGCAAATAAAGGCTTGCTTCATCTCCATCAGCATCCTTCAATAGCACAAGAACCTATCCTGTATATCTTTGTGTTATACTTGTTTGTCTAGTAAACACTGACTGAGACAGAATTTGGAACCAGAGAAGTGGGTTGTTGCTGTGACATCACCTGGCCATGTGGCTCAAGAGCCTTTGGAACTGGCTTGTAAGAAGGAGAAGAGTTAGGAAAGGTTCAGAGATGCTGGCTGAAAAAGTAGAGCTGTACTTGATAGGAAATTGCAGTCAGAGCTCAGAAGACCAGAATGCTGATAGAAATCCTGCAAGTAAAGACTGGGCTCAGGAAGATTCTGCTGGAAAGAAGGACTATATTGGCTATTTGACTTCAGATGATGTATGTTATATCTTGGCAGAAAGATTGTCTGTATTTTGCTCCTGTCCAGAGACTTTGCCTGAGACTAAGAGTAAGGGCAGCATACTAATTAATCTTGCAGAAAAAATTTCAAGGCAGTTTAATGTTGAGGTGATGGCATAGCCAGTTTGGGGACGTTTAGCCAGATTTATGTTGAGAATCAAGAGCAAAGAGCACAACAGAATGATTCAAAGCATTGTGAGTTTGGCCAGAAAGGAAGTAAAGTTGTGGTCTGAAAAGATGAAGCAGAAGACAAATTGGTCATTGAAGAGACTAGCAAGGAAGAAGTCAAACAGAAGCCAGATGAGGTAGCAGTGCATGCCTATAATCCTAGCACTTGGGAGGCTGAGGCAGAAAGGTTCATTGCGAGTTCAAGATCAGCCTGGGCTACAAAGTGAGCTCAAGGCTAGCCTGAACTGCATTGCAAGACCTTGTCTCAAAAAAGACAAAAAAAAAAAAAGAAAGAAAGAAAGAAAGGAAAGCCAAACAGAATAGATGGCATGAGGACATCACAAGAACCAGCAGGATTCTAGCCCTTGCCGCCTCAGAGTTGCAAAGGTGAAAGTATTTGCTAGGAGAAAAGAGCACCATGTTCCAGAGAATTTGTTCCTTGGGACTGGATTCAGAGTGCTCAGCGATTCAGGCCCCAGGGAATGGAAGACTGGCTACTGCTCCAGCTAGCAGCAGACCTTGGCATCATCCACATGGTGTTGTTTTTAGATACATGCAGAATGCAAGATTTGTGAATTGAGGAGGGCTTCCACCCAGGTTTCAGAAGAAGGCCTGGGAGGCCAGGCAGTGTGCTCCTGAGACGGTAGTGTGTAAAGCTGTAAGTATGAAGCCAAATGTGCACTGGAGACCCCAGAAATCTGGAGAAACCAGGAACATGGATCATTTGAAGAAAACTGCAAGGGGGAGTAGAGCAAGCCCAAGAGAGAAGCCATGGGAGCGAAACCACCAGAAGTGCTGTAGAGGTGGAGACACCCAAGCCTCTTGGAGTTTACTTCTGGATAAAGATTGCCTCCCGTGCTGGACATAGAACTACAGAACTTAATGTT
This sequence comes from Dinomys branickii, assembly GCA_004027595.1. Taxonomy (NCBI): domain Eukaryota; kingdom Metazoa; phylum Chordata; class Mammalia; order Rodentia; family Dinomyidae; genus Dinomys; species Dinomys branickii. The sequence goes on along the minus strand of PVLD010013532.1, from coordinate 25,607 downwards.
TGCACCATTGGATTTGGGACTTGCTTTGGTGCTATTCCTTTGTATTCCCCTATTTATACTTTTTGGAATGGCAATCTCTATCTTGTGTCATTGAATGTAGGAAGTGTTTCACTTTCTTTTCATTGCTCAGGGGCTTGCTGATGTGCACCTTCACTCTCAGAGGAGACTTTGGATTTAGATTTTCAACAATGCTGAAACTGTTAGGACTTTGGTGACTCTTGGAGATGGACTAAATGCCTTTTGCATAAAGGAATGTGCATGAGTCTTTAGGAGATCAGAATGTAATGGTTTGTGTCTAAACGTTCCCCCCAAGCCTCATGCAGTTATAGATCGGGCTTTTTCAGAGGTGGCTGAATGTTGAGTGTGTGATAGACTTGTGATTAAATACTAAGACTAAGGGTGGGTGATTACCAAATCAGCACCCTGATTGGTTCATCACTGGCCTAATCCTAGTTGCCTGGATACAGTACAAGGGACAGAAAGAGCCTTGTCCTTTCCCTCCCTTGTTGTTTTTGCTACCTTCTGCTTGCCACTAACTGTTCTCTGTGAAGAGCAGTTGATTATGCCTTGGAGCCAGTTGATTATGGACTGAAACCTCCACAAACTGAACTAAATAGACTTTTCCTCCCTTAACTTGTGGGTGTTGGGTATTTTATCTCCGCCATGAAAGAAAAGTAACTAAGATACCAGCTCTGCAACATTGTGTGGTCCCTGCAGGCATCATTTCTCCTGAACTCACCAAAGCCATACCTCACCATCTTCCACTCTTCTACCTCTTCCAGCCATGCTGCACAGTTCTCACAGGCACTATTCAGAGCCTTGTCACTGTGTGTGCATGTTTACCACAACAACAGTCTAACAGGCAGCAGTCAGGAGCCTTGAGGGAGGGTCACTTTTTCCAGCTCACTAAAACAAACCACAGGGCTAAACAGCAGTGTCCCAGTGAAGAGGCCTGGAGAACTTATTACCTCTCTTTGATGTGCATGAAGCAGATTTACCCCCGCAGATCCTAAGATCTTTTTCTTGATAGCAAGCACAAAGGATCCAGACAGAAAGTCCTCACTGATGAGCACACGGAGGCCCAGCATCTGCTCTCACATGGGCTAAAAGGGAAGTGTTCTTTCTCTGCTGATCCTCTCTCATAACTCCCAATATCTCTTTCTTGTCCCTTCCGCCTACTTGGGAGTTGAAGGTCTCTCCTGCCGGGATGCTTGAGGAATAAAGTTCCCCACTCCCCTTTGTACTCCTCCATCACTAGAGGTGTTACCATGCAGCTAAACCAGTCAGAGGCTGGCTCCAGGTAGCAGCAGTTTGTCGTCTTCTGGCTCCATAGGGCGTTGCTTGCACAGGCCCGGAAGAACACCCTGCACACGTCCTTGGATGGCCTTGAATTTGCACAGAGAAACAGGCATGAGAACACTCAAGCTGCCTGCTATGGAATAGGTCACATGAAGCAGAGGCAATGAAATATTAAACAGCAGAGCCTAGAGCACTCTGGTAGTTTAACTGGCAGTCACGGCCTGGGGAGGTGTGCCAGGAGGCCACAGACCACAGGCTTGGCTGCAGGTGCATGGCAGGAGCATCAGCACAAGGAGAACAGGGTGGCAGTCACCAATTACATTCATTAGTGGCTGTGTGGATCAGTGGAACAGGTGACAGCAGAGAGATGATTTCTGAAAAACTCGGTCTGTAGGGAAGGAGCTAGTCAAGGAAATTAATGATGAAGTTTCCAATAGGCTATGAGTGGCAACTCGGCAAACATCAGCAGAGACTCCTATAGTGACAAAAACTTCCAGACCCTCTTCCTCCTTCCTCACCAGACTACAGACTGATGGAGGTGTGTGTGTGTGTGCGTGCACACGCATGCATATACATGCACACACACACAAGGCTCAGCAAAAGTGGAGACCCTACGAGATTGCTTAATCTTCTTCTATCATGGACACTGTTGCCAGAGAGCAGTTTGAGAAAGAGGCCTCTGTTCCCCATTTCTTGACTTTTTCTCTGAAATAGAGCACATCTCAGTTATGATCTGCCTTCTAACTACTGCTCTCTGGGAAAACTAATAGCTCTAAAGGTACACAGAAAAAAATAGAGGTATAACACAATGGTACAATAATATCATCTGACTTTAAGTACTTTAAAGTCTCTCTCTCAAACACTATCCCATCCTTTCAATATGAGGGTACTGTGAAGAAAAACAAATAAGAAGTAATGGCCAAGTACTGTGTAAATAATTAAATACCAGGCATTCATCCTGGTAGAGTTCCAAAGGAAACAGCCTTTAGTGGTTTAAGAGCTTGCATGGTAATTGAGCCACCATAAAATCTGTTAGCATCAGTCTCCTCCACCCTTAAATTGTGGGTCTGTTTCCCAAAAACATTGACTGTGCTGAGCTGAAAGAACAGAATAAAGATTTCACAGCAAGTGGATAGGAAGGGCTTATAACAGGTTCTGAAGGCAGGGATAAAGTGCAGTGCATCATTTAATTGCATGGACTCCTTCACAAAGTCATGTTATGATATTGGTTTTTCCTTGGCCTTCATACCTCCCCGGGGAAGAATCTCTATAGCATCTCACTTCTTGGTGGGGAACTGTTGCCAAGAAATCCTATCCCCCTTGCTTCTTCACAACTGTGATGATTAGCATAGAATCTAAAAAGTTGAAAACCACCTACATTTTGATGTACTCGTCTTCCAAAGAACAAGACAGATTTATTAATTAAAATTTGCTCTTTGACTCTTTACCTTACAGTTAGAAATGCGAGTCTGAGCTTGACTGTAAATGAGCAGAGGCATTTTGTGCTTTTTGTCACCTTGTTGTTTTAGCTTACTTCATACTACTTGAAAACAACCAGTGATTATATAACAAGGAGAAAATCCTTCCTCCCACAAAAACTATCACAGCCCTAGCCAGGAAATGAGGTCAGCATTGCGGCTGTGAAGACAGCAAAGGACCTCCCTACTGTTGACCCAAAGATGTCTAGGTCAAGGAAGAGGCCTGATTCCTCAGGACTCTCTAGAAAGTTCTTGTGGATAAATGCCCTGGCCCTGTTGGGCTTGGGCGAAATGACAATCTTTACATGGATTTACAGCAAAAGTGTTGTATCATTAAAGGGCACAGTGTTGGCATGGAGCACCCATACCTGAGCCAACAACAGATTTCCTTTTCTGAGTGACCCAAGACCCACAGGAATTAAGGCAGACCAGAGACTGTGATCGTGGCAGCAATTGTAGGTCATCAAAGCCTTTATGTGAGTGAGCAGAGATCTTATCAGATTGCAGAATTATCAGACACCATGGAGTCACCACAGCTGTTATTGCACTGGGTGGAAAGAGGACACCAGGTGGCCCATACTGTAACACAGTTTGGTGAGGCTCCTGCAGGAATGGTCGCAAACCTCTTCTAAGGTTCCATCTGTCCCTGAAAACAAACTTTTTAAATGGCTGGGGTGATGGTTCAGAGAAATTATTAGTGAGCTTGGAAATCACAAGAACACTGTTGCGAATTTCTAAGAAAGTAATTTTGAAGTGTTTGCAATCAGCTATTAACAAGAACTAAATATTGAAATGTAATGAATCTAATTGATTTTTTGAGAATGCTTTTGTAAGATGGTCCCATAACCACTGGTTTTGGTTTTTTGTTGGAAGTGTCATTCTGCAAGAAGATTGAAATGTTGGACAGTTTTAGTCAGTTCTCCATTACTGTGAAAAAAATTCCCGAGAAAATCAGCTTACAAGGATGAACAGAGGTTTCATCCCATGGTTACTCGTCTTTCTTGCCTTGGGCCTGTGGCAGCGAAGCACATTATGAGAAAGACTGTTCACCTTATGGTGGCCAAAGCCAAAAAGAGAGAAGGAGCCAAGGTCCCAACATCCCCTTCAAAGATACACCCCTGCCCATGACCAAACTTTCTCCACTAGACCCCACTTCTAAAGGTTCTGCCACCTCCCAGCAGTGCTACAAGCTGGTGAGCAAGTTTTTAACACTTGAGCTTTTAGGAGATTTAAGACCTAAATCATAAATGAACCATCTGTGTGTTGATGCTAAGATAATATGGAAAATACATGAAAGCAAGTGGCCAGGTCTACAGGCCTGGGACCAACACTGGTCACTGCCAGGTAATGCTCTATTTAGCATCCCAAATACCAAATGCAGATCCAAATGTCCTGCCAGCTCTTCCATTCCAGCTCCAGTGGCCGAACCATGGTTCAGCCAACTGTCTCCAAAAGCAGAAGGGCTAGGAGACACCACATGTGCAAACCGCAGCACATGTCCATAGCAGCCTCACCGCTGGCACTGGCCCCTCTGCTTTGACAGTGTGTTCGTCAAAGGGTAAGCAGAGTGAATCTTAACAAAGAATATCAGGTCAAATCATTCCCTCTTTCAAAACTCTCTGATGGATTTTATTCCTGTGTCATGAAAATTATATCCAAATGTATCATCCACTTTTTCATGCAGTAAATGTTTATGTCCTTCATATCCCTGCTATTGGTCTAAGTGATAGTGGTATAGTCTTCATGAAAATTATTTATAGCAGAAGAACATAAAGTGCTAACATATGACTTAATGTCAGGTGGTGTTAGGTGCTATTAAGTTAAAGCAGGGAAATGAAGAGGCGAGGGCATTTTAGCATGGTTGGAAGTGGCCTGGCCTTTATGGCGAAGTTACCCATGAGCTAGACACCAAAGAAGGAAGGAGAGGATTCTAATCACAGGAAGTCATCACTGAACGTTCATAATGGTCCACTTAGGAAGCCACTGTGGTCACAGTGGAGTGAGTGGGCTAAAAAACCAAAAAGCTGAAGTAGGAGAGACCAGCAGGCGCTAGGTCAGAAGAACTAGGTGGGCCACGATGATATATTTGGCTATAATTTTCATGACACAGGACTAAAATCTACTGGAGAGTTTTGAGACGGGGGAGTGATTTGATCTGATATTCTTTGTTAAAAGTCCTCTCTGTTTACCCTTCGGCAAACAGATTGTGAAGGCAGAGGGGCCAGTGCCAGTGGCGAGGCTGTGCTGTGGACGTGTGCTGTGGTGTGTATGTGTGCGGTGCCCCCCATGGTCACATGTTGGGAGTTTGGTCCTCAAAGTGCAGGTCCTGGGAAGTGAACTTGGAGATGATTCTAAGGCCCCAGACCTGGAGCAGCCCACAGTGAGATGTAGTCGGGGTGAGGAGCATTTGGCCAAGACTAAGCGGAGGCCAATTTGGTCAGAGATGAATCAGGAGACTGTGACCAGGAGATGAGAGCACTTCAGCAGGTAGGAAGACATGATGACCATCAAAGTAGATGAGGGCTAGAGTGAACTGGACAGCGGATTTGGAAACACATGATCTCAGGGACCTAGGAACATACTTGTAAGTGTCTGACTGGAAAGACAGTAGGAGGAGGAAGTGGAGACAACCAGTGCGATGAACACGCACTTATCTGTGAGTGGAAGCCGAGAGGTGAGAACGTAATGTAGGGTCAAGCGAGGAGTTTGTCCGTTTACTTATTTATTCTTCCAGATGGGTGACACTACAGCATGCTTTTCGCTGATGAGAGTGATTCAGAACAACAGCGATGATGCAAGAAAGTCAGAACAAATCCCAAAACGAACAGCCCCGGGAGTCAAAGCTCTCAGATTCTGGGACACACGCTTCACATTCTTCTACATGTGCTCCCCTGGAGTTTTAAAAAACTCACTGGTAACCATTTGAGATTTAGAGCAGGCAGGTGGCAGGGACAGGCAATCCGTGTTCTCGAACGTCTGTGTTTCTCTTGTAAATTATTGCTTTATTATATCATGACATTTAGCAACAGGATTTTATACTTAGTTTTTATTTATGTTCTTCAACCCTTAAAAAAAAAAAATCCCAAACCGGAAAAGGACAGAGCGGATCACTGAGATTTCAATAGTGACACCTAGTGCCAGAGAAGAACGGTACAGTACCTGAAAAAAATAAGTTCCTGACTGAGCCAAATTTTCTTTTTCTTCCTTTCAGGTGATGATAACCAGGACTGACCCCTTGTAATGAATAAACACCCCAATAGGTTCTTAGAGTCATCTGAGGATGACGGTCCCCAGGGAGATAAAAAAGCCATTTTCTTGGTTGGGAGAATGGAAGGTTGTAATTTAATTCGAATCATAAGGATAAATTATTCATCCTTCATAGTTTAATTGCTCTTCTGGTACTTTAAGGCTTCGATTCTCTCCTGACATGGATTTGCTATTATATATAATTCTTCTGCTAGGTAAACTCAGACAAGGGTCAGAATGGGGTGTGGCCAACAGAGAGTTTCACCCTGTGACTCAAACAATAGGAAGGAGCAGTAGAGCATGTTCAGATCCAGTGGATTTTGGTTGCCTCTCAATTTATAGCTTCCCATAGGACATATAATGGAGTATCACAGTCAATTCTGAAGGCACCTTTAAGTTTCATCTTTCCTGCCAATAACTTGATGCTAGAGAAGGTCTATAAGAATCTGCAATTCCTAGATGCAATAACTCTGCTGATCCCATTACCGCCAGTGACACATCATATTTTTGGTCTTTATTTTAAAACACAGAAAGAATGAACTGTACAAACAGATAAAAACTTTCAAACTAATACAGGGAAATTCACACAGTCAAAACAAATGTTTCTGCCTTGAAGTATTAACCAAAATATCATAAAAGGTCATGAGACATATGGGAATATTACAGGGATTAGAAAATAAATAAGATTTATGGGCTGGACTTGCAAATCAGTTTCCCAGTTGGATTCCAAGATAAATAAAACATGAATCCCAGAGTGAGAACTTGAATTTTCAAATTCTTTGTGAAAATAGAACTCTTTCCTACCTAATATATATTTTTGTATGAGTTTCATTCTCAGCTTGGTTTAATGTATAGGAAAATATACACTTTATTGGAAAGTGGGTGTTAGAGTTACAAGACTCCCCTCTTGGGTACCTGATTCCAATGATATGGAAGCCATTTTTTAACTGAAAATTATAGACACATGACAGGAAATTCTTTTTTACTTTAAAATTTCTGAAATTAGTCAGTATAAAAGTGAATAAATAGGAAGTGTGTAATAATCAGAATGTTTAGGTGATTGCTAAGGTTCTCCCTGCTGTTAATATTCTATAATATTTTATACACCTGGGAACAGGAAGGACAGAAGTAAAGCTTCTTATCTCATATACTTTAACAACTGTGGTCAAATATACATAAAATATACCATTTTAATCCTCCTTAAGGCATATAATGAGAGCTCTGTGAGAAAATACAACTGACTCAGGAAAGAGCGATGTCTTAGATATGTCCCAGTCAGAATGTGACCAGCCTTGTTACTAATTTGCTGCTGAATTTTCCCATTAGCCAGCCCATTTTCACACTCTGTAACAAAGGACATTAACCACCTGCTCCACTTGATTACAAAGCAGGGGTTACCCTACTTCCTGCTGCCACTGTGGGAAACTACAAAACCTTGATTTGAAAAGCAAAATCAGTAATGAAATTCCCTGTCATTTCTGTGCTACCTGTGAATATAGATTAGCAGGGAGCAAAAACAAAGAGGTGCACAGGAGGAGGCCTGGAGGACATGCTGCCCCAAGAGCCTTTGCTCTGGGCAGTGAGGGGAGAGGGTAAGAGCCACTAGATTAAAACTGGCCAGGTTTTAGTCATCCGTGTAACTCAAGGCAGAAAAAATGTAGGTGGTTTTCTAAGAGAGCTCGGCGAGATTATTTCAACCAACAGGAATAAAAAGAATTCCTCCTTTCCATATGTTCAGTATTTAAACAGCCTGCTGGTGGCAAGCACAAGGCTGCTCTTGCTTGGAGGCCAACAGGCTTGGGAGCTTGGCCATGTGAGGTCTGAGCACCCAGGGAGAGCAGAGGGCACCCCGTTATCACCACATCTGTAACCATTCACAGTGGGTGAGCCAGGGAACACCGTCTCCAAGATGTAGTGTGGCGAAGGAGAGCACAGCTTTGGAGGGTCCAGATTTTGAGCACGCTATAGCCATTCTGCTTGCTGCTCGCCTGCTAAGCCAATGCACACTTTTTGGTCTTTCTTATGGTTGTATCCTTCGTGGTATCAATTTTTGCATTGTTTGAGTAGTTTCAGCTACTATAATAAACACAACCAAGATATGACAGCCCAAATAAAATATGTTTCTTTCTGATGCCCACATCAGTCCAGCTGTGCGTACCAGGATGGTTGTGTTCTTCCCCATGTAGTGACACAGTGACCCAAGTTCTTCCTACCTTTGGCACCACCAAATGGACATGGTCAATGGCTGAGCTCTCTGTGTCTTCTGCACAGTAAGAGAGTGAGTGTCCAAAGATGTGCTCAGATCATGGCCCTGTTTATGAATTATATTCTACAGAATGTTTGGCAGAGATTTCAGACAATACAAAAGCTATGTAATCATATAGAAAAATGCTAATGAGATAAGATTATGAGTGCTTTTTCTTCAAAATGTTCTTTTCTAATCAAACTTCTTTAAAAAATAAAATTAGCAACAAAAGAAAGATCACCTGAAAATATCTTGTGTGCATTTGTGTGGTCCTAGCAGGTGAACCCAGGGTATTCTCACTGAGCTACATACCTAGCCTCATTTTTTTCTTATTTTGAGACAGACTCTCACTAAGTTACCAGTTTGTCCAGACTGGGTTTGAATTTGCAATCTGCCTGCCTCAGCCTCCCAGAGTGCTAAGATTACAGGCATACTCCACCATACCTGGCTTAAAGTATCTTTTTAGCTCCAGTTCTTCAAATCTTCTTCTTTACTTCTTTACTTCTTCTTCTTTACTCTCTGAGAAGTTACACATGAGATAATCAAAAAATAAGATGTGTGCAATTTTTAAAAATTTATTACAGTTAAAGACACATTGTCTACTCTATGTGCCAGGAACCCAGAAAAGAACAGGGGTTCTGTTTGCAGACAGTGTGGACTTCAGCAATGATCAAAAGAGATAAAGGTCGCTGCATACTTGCTAAGGGAAAACTTTAAAAGGAAGAGATAACAATCATAAATATGTATGCACCAAACATGGGAGTACCCAACTATATAAAACAAATATTTATAGACATAAAAAATCATATAAGCAATAACACAACTGTAATAAGGGACCTTGATATCTCAGTGTCACAAACAGATAGATGAACCAGATAAGAATTCAGCAAAGAAATATCAGAACTGAACCAAACCTGTGAACAAATAGGATTAGTAGATGTTTACAGAGTTTCCACCCAACAGCATCAGAATACACATTCTTCTCAGTTGCACGTGGGGTGGTCTCAAAAACAGACCATGTACTATCCCGTAGAACATGCTTAAGTAAATACAAAAGAACTGAACTTATCCCATATATATTACCTGACCATAGTGCAGTGAAATTGGAAATTAATGGGGCAAAAGAAATCTCAAAAATTCCATAAACACATGGAAATTAAATAACATTCTCCTGAACAACCAATGGGTCACAGATTAAAGGAAAGAAGAAATTAAACAATATCTACAATTAAACAAAAATGTAGATATGACGTATGGGAACCTGTGAGACACAACAAGAGCAGCACTCAGAAGGAAGTACATAGCAGTGAACTCGCACATCAGGAAAACAGAACAAGCACAAATAAGCTAATGTTTCAGCTCAAGCTTCTAGAGAAAGAAGAGCAAGTGAAGCCCAAAGCCCACAGAAGACAGGAAATTATGAAGATCAGAGCAGAAATTAACACAATTGAGACTAAGAAAAAAATACAGAGGCTTAGTGAGTCAAACAGTTGGGTTTTTGAAACAATAAATGAAATTGATAAACCTTATCAAAAAAGGAAAGAGAAGACTCAAATTCATGCAATAAAGAATGAAAAGGGTGAAATCACTACAAATCCTATGGATTTAGATCATCAATACCTACTTTGAAAGTCTTCACTCTCACAGCATGCAAAACACAGAAAAAATAGACAGACTCCTAGATATGTATGAATTACCACAGCTGAAAGAAGAGGATATAAAAATTCCGAATAATCCAATATCAGTCAATGAAATGGAAAATGTAATTAAAAACTTACCAGAAGAAAAGCCCAGGTCCTGATTGATTCACTGCTGAATTCTACAAGAAATTTAGAGAAGATTTAATACCAATACTCCTCAAACTCTTTAATGAAATCAACAGAGAAGTGATACTGCCTAACTCATTCCTGTAAGCAAGTATTACCCTAATACGAAAACCAGAGAAATATCCAACCAAAAAAGAGAACTACAGAACAATCTACCCTAACGAACATAGATGCAGAAATCCTCAGTAAGATATTAGCAAACAAAATACAGCAAATCATCAAGAAGATCATATACCATGACCAAGTTGGATTCATCCCAGCAATGCAGGGATGGTTCAACATATGCAAATCAGTAATGTAACACACCATATCAACAAAGCCAAAGACAAAAACCACATGATCATCTCAATAGATGCAGAATGAACTCTTGATAAAAACGAACACTAGTTCATAATAAAAGCTCTCAAAAAATTAGAATAGATGGTCTTTATCTTAATCTGATAAAAGCCATCTATAACAAACCAACAGCCAATATCATACTAAATGGACAAAAACTGAAAGCTTTCACTCTAAAAACAGGAAAAAGACAAGGATGTCCACTATCATAGCTTCTATTCACTATAGTTCTGGAAACACTAGCCAGAGCAATTAGACAAGAAAGAGCAAAATAAGGAATAAGGATAGGAAAGGAAGAAGTTAAACTATCAGTATTTGCAGATGACATGATACTCTACATAGAAGACCCAAAAAGCACAACCAAAAGACTTCTAGAGTTAATAACCAAATTCAGTAGCATAACTAAATACAAAGTCAACATTCAGATACAACATTCCTGTACACAAACAGCAAACTCACACTGAGAGAAAATTTAGGGAAACCACACCCTTCACAATAGCATCCAACCAGATGTGGTGGCGCATGTAATCCCAGCACTAGGGAGACTGAGGCAGGAGGATCATTGTGAGTTCGAGACCAGCCTGGGCTACAAAGTAAGCTAAAGGCCAGCCTGAACTGCATGGTGAGACCCTGTCTCAAAAAAACAAGAACAAAAACAAGACACAATAGCATCCAAAAAAATGAAATACTTATGAATCAATCTATGGGCTGGGGATATAGCTCAGTTGAATAAGCACTTGCCTGGCAAGTGCAAGGTCCTAAGTTCAATCCCTGGTACCAAAAAAATAAATAAATAAAAGAATCAATCTAACAAAAGAAGTAAATGATCTCTATACTGAAAATTATAGTACTCTAAAAAAGGAGATCGAAGACAATATCAGAAAATGAAAAGATATCCCTTGCTCATGGGTAGGAAAAACCAACATAGTAAAAGTGGTCATTTTCCCGAGACTTTTCTTTTTCGGGTATCTGGAATCGAACTCAAGACCTTGTACTTGCCAGGCAGTCACTTATGCCACTGAGCTATAGCCCCAGCCCTCCCAGATCTGTTAAATCTGTTAAATCTGTTCTACAGATTTAATTCAATCCCGCTAAAATACCATTATCATGCCTCACAGAACTAGAGAAAACATTTCTAAAATTTATCTGGAAACAAAAGAGACCTAGAATAGTAAAGGCAATCCTGGGAAACAAAGGCAAGGCAGGAGGCATCACAGTCCCTGACTTGAAATTATGCTACAAAGCTACTATGATAAAATTAACATGGTATTGGCAAAAAAGCAGACCTGAGGACCAGTGGAACAGAAGATGTCAGCACAACTATAAACACACTCAGCCACCTTATCTTTGAAAAGGGTCCAAATATGTTCACTGGCAGAAAGGTAGCCTCTTTTAATAAATGGTGGAAAAACTGGGTCTGTATATGCCAAAGACTATAACCAGACCTACTTCTATCACCATGCACTAAACTAAAGTCAAAATGGGTCAAAGATCTAAATATTAAAATAGAAACATTAAATCTACTAGAAGAGAAAGTAGATAGAAATCTTGAAGACATAGGGATAGACAGAGAGTTCATGAACAAAACCCAGACTACACTGGAAAAATTTCAAAAAATCAACAACTTGGATCTCATTTTATTATAAAGTTTTGTACAGCAAAACAAATCACCAACAGAATGAAAGGACAAGCCACAGAGTAGGAAAAAATTTAGCCAATTGTCCCTCAGACAAAGGATTTCTATCTTGAACATACAAAGAATTGAAAAAAAATCAGACCCCCAATTCAAAGACTCAATAAACAAATGGGCATCTGGGATGAATACACATTTCTCAGATGAATAAATACAAATGGCAAATAAATATATGAAAAAATGTTCAACATCACTGGGCATTTGAGAAATGCAAATTAAAACAACACTAAGATTCTATCTCACCCCAGAAATAATGGTTATCATCAAGAAATCAACCCGTAACAAATGACAGAGTGGCGTAGGGAAAAAGGATCCCTTTTTAGACTTGTACAGAGTATAATCTGGTACAGTCACCATGGAAATCAGTGTGGAAATTCCTCAAAAAACTAGGATTAGACATCCCATTCCACCCAGCTATTCCCCTTCTGGGTATCTTCCCAGAAGATTAAAAACATCATACTGCAGTGATATGTGTGCACCCATGTTTATAGCAGCACAATTTGCAATAGCTAAAAATCCAAGTGCCCACCAACCAAGGAATGGATAAGATAAAAGTGGTATATTTATACAAAGGAGTACGACTCTGCTATAAAGACCAATAAACTCAAAGGTTTTATAGGTAAATGGATGCAACCAGAGACCACACTCACAGGTGAAATAAATCAGACTCACATGTATTAACATCACATTGTCTCCCTGGTGTGAGAAACTGAAAGAGGAAATAAGGTCTAAAATGTGCAATTGATATTGTGAAATAGGAAGAAAGGTTCAAAAGGAAAACAGAACTAGGAGGGGTGAAAGGAGAAAGGACCGTTGGGAAAAGGAAAAAATTGTAAGTTAGTTATACTATTAGTGTCTCTTACTTCATTAAAAAAGAAATTTTGTGCTAATTTCAATTAGAGAAATTTTCATGCCTGTGTCTTGCAACATGAGCAACTACTTTAAAGATAACATGTAATGTAATAACTATTGCTATCCTCCTATTATTTTGTTATGCAGTTTTGTTTTACCTTTCTTCCCTAAAATAGAAAAAGACACATTGTCATTAATGCCCCTCAAAATACTCCCTCCCGCTTTGCACACACTTAACCCAGCACTCCTGCCACCTCATGAGGCCGCCGAGGAAGTCCTCTGTTGTGAGTGTCTTTCTAAAATGTGTGCTAAATTACGGGGAAAGCTGCTGCCAAGGGCCACCCGGCGGAAAGGCAGACTTGTCAAAGCTTTGTGGTGTGTCCTTATCCACAGCATTTACTGAATATGCCACCAGGAGACTTCTGGTTCTTCTCTAATTCGAAATAACTGTGGAAGTAAATGTTTTCAGTTCATTCAGGACAGCAAGGCAGCCACAGCAGTACACGAAAGAGACTTCCAGAACTGCTTCAGGAAGTAGAAAAAATAAGGGGAGAAGTGAGTTCCAAGTGAGAGGGAATTAGTGGTAAATGTGTCTTTTACTGTAATCATTTTTTTTATTTAAACACACACTGCATGTGTTGATCACACCTCATACAGCATCTGGAATTACTTCCCGAATGCTTTTACGTTATAGTTGGTGCTATAATGAATGCAGGGGCATAAGAAGAGGTTCTTGGCCTAAATGAGTTTCATAAGGAAACCTGTTGACTCACACGTGGGATTCTTCAACTGTGACAAATGAAGAACAATTTCTGTACATAGAAAAGGTGTCAAAACTTCAGAGCCCTCTTCTGCTCACCCACTCCCGGATCACCTTTCTCCAGGGTTCTTTCTGTTGGTGGGACTTGTAAGTACTCGGCCTGTTTAGCAGATTTCCTTCCACCAGAGACCAGCAGCCTGAGCTGAGAGGGTGTCTTACTCTGAATCTGCCCTGAAGTGGAAACCGAGGCAAGGGTTTGCAGAATTCAGTTCATTTGGAGACATGGTTACCGTGAAGAGGAGAGGGATGAAGAGGAGTGAGCAACGCGAAGAGGGAGGCGTGCCTCGCTAGAGAGCTGAGTCAGGGGGCCCTCCGGAGGCCCCTCAAGAGCTGGGTGAATGCAGCTCAGAACTGTGCGCTCTGGACACAGAAGGGGCTGCGTCTATGCCGCACCTCCTATTCCCGCTGAGGAAGGGTTTGCTCTCCAAGTAAACGCTCTGGTTCTTTGAAGTCATTGCAGGTGTGAGATGGCTGAATACTTCCCCCGAGATCAGGGAAGTCCAGGGCCGAAGGCAAGAGATATGTATGAGGTTCTACCTTCATGAGTTGCTTCAGCACTGGCTGGAGTGAAAGGTGAGGCTGTTAAAGGTGCGTGACAGGGCACAAAGCTGTGTGATGTGTGAGAGGAAGGTGGAGCAGCTCTGGCCAGTGTGTTCTGGGTCTTTCCTACTCCATGGTAGCATCTCCTCCCCGTCCTACCTCCAGAGTGAGAATGTCTCCTGCCTCCACGGCTTTTCCTGATTTATTCGCTTTCCCTTCCCCAGATCTCTTTTCTTAATCTCATATTCTGAAAGTGAAATTTTGATCCTACAACTGTCTTTCCAAAAGAGAATCTTTGAGCAGCTGTGTGACCCTCGTGAAGAAACCATTTGGTGTCCTCAAGCCTTCATCTTCTAATTTCTAAATTAAGAAATTGTCTATCTCATCTAGAAAGGTTCTTCTTGGGCTAAAACTCTATTTGTTGAAGAGGTGGCTAAGGAGGGTAGTGCAGCTTGGGTTACCCCAACAGCCCAGACTGAGGGGGACCAGATGAAGATGTCACAGGAAACCAGGCACCAGGGCATGGGTGTAGGTCCTGGGCTGGATGATGGCCAGGAAAATGGAGCGGGGGGAAAGAGATGTAAGCAACATTTTAAGAACAAAAATGGCTTGGTGGTTGGATGGTTATGATGAAGAAATGATGGAGATAAACCCACTGGCTTTAAAGATCTGAGTTTGGATAATTGAAAGATTGTTGTTAGAACAAAGAACCTCACCAGGATTTGGAATTTTGGACAGAGAACATTGTTCTCATTCATGAAATATGAGAATCTAGGAGGAAAATCAACTGGCTATGAAATGGCAGGGCCCTGAAGCACAGGATTGGGCCACATAAAATAATCAGTTGAATCAGTTATCCATCGCTGTGGTCTGTTTTCCCTTTCTAATAACGTGATGCCACAAACTGGGTAAATTACAAAGAAAAGAATTTTATCTGGGCTTACAGTTCTGGTCCTAGGTCAAGGGGCCACATTTGATTATTCCTTCTTGTTGACAGAGTCTTGAGGCTGCACGGGGTTTCACCTGGTGAGAGGCAGGGAGCACCTGAAGGCATTCTCCCTGTTCTCATAAAGCCATCAGAACTCACTCTTGGGAGCTCTTCCCTGAGGACCTCACCTAACCCTAATCAATTTACAAAGACCCCAACTCTACACATCCTAACTGGATTAAGTCACTACCTTAATATCTCACTGTGGGGATTAAATGTCAGTGAGCTTCAGAGGGGACAAACTATTCAAATCATAGTATTCATTCATTCAAAGCTTTGGGGGCATTTACTATGTGTGAAGCACCAGTTGGGTAGGGGATAAAGTTGTCAGGTGGGGAAGATTTGGGATAACAGTGTAAGAAACCAGAGAAGGAAGCTTGGTGATTGCCCTATGCTACGGATCAGGATGAGAAAGAGGGGTCAGTGGAGAAAAACTTGCAGGTGATTAACGAAGCAGGAAACAAAAAAGAAGCTAAAGGACTAGTTTGAAGAAAAATATCCATAATGCTAAGGCCACAGAGACCTCAACAGGGGAAGAAGTGTGATGTAAGGGATCCAGTGTAGGAGATGTCATCTTCAAGGCAGACTTGAAGTCCCTCTGCTAAAGTTTTCATGATATTTTTAGTAAAATGTGATGCTTTATGAGAAATAAACATTTTACAAGCCGCTGTAATGCGGTGTCATGCATATCAATGGATTAAAGATTTCAGATAAGGGAGAAGTCTATGCTTATCTTAAGAGAGGGAGATCTTAGAAAATGAAACTACCAACAAAAATTTCAATTCCAAAATTACTAATAAAAATTCTGTCAAATGCCAGCTGTCACACCATTTTTGTTATTTTTTTTCTTAAATCATAATCTTTCCTTAGAGGCAGTCACAGCTGTGGCAAATAAAATTAACTATGTGGACAGTTGAAACTGCCCCATGACATTGAGACTCTATTTTGTGATTTGTAAGAAGTGGAGAGGCTTCCTCTTTCCAGGATGGATATCTTATCACTGTCATTAGTATTTACAAAATGAGACTGTAGCTTTAGGACATCCCGAGCCACATTTTGGCCAGAAGGGTGCTACTGTCTTGTTCTTCCTGACAAATTGTCGGGCTGAGCATTATTCCAATGGCATCTGCAGGTGCCTGTGCTGCTTCCACACCTCTGCCTGAAGGTGTAGGTTATACTAATCCGAATCACCCAGAGCTGGCCGGGCGTGGTGGCGCACAGCTGTAATCCCAGCACTTGGGAGGCTGAGGCAGGAGAATCGTTACAAGTTCAAGACCAGCCTGGGCTGCAAAGTGAGCAAAGGCCAACCCGAACTGCATAGCAAGACCCTGCCTAAAAAAAAAAAAAAAAAAAAAAAAAGCCAGGGCCCCAGAACCTGAGTGTGGGGTAGAGGACAAGTCAGTGAATCCATCCCACTCTGGGCCAGCAAGCCTTTGCCAATGTGAAAAGGTGACTGTTTTTAAAAAAAGAGCTTGCATTTTTTGTTGCTTTTCTGGTTGCAAAAAAATTGAAATGAAAAAGATACGCAGTCATAACTTTTAGAGACAATGATGGCAAGATTTTTGAGTAGAAATATAAAAAATAAGTAGCACAATATTTGTATAGAAAACATTTCATAGAAAAACTGTAAATATCATAAGTACTCTTCTATGTGTCCTTAGTCTGTATTGCAGGAAGATACACACAGATTACAGCAACAGTGCCCTGGAGAAACATGGATCCTCCTGGTCTCATCATACACCGGGCTGGGACTATAGCTCAGCTCCCATCTACCGTATATGCAGGGGCTGGGGATATAGCTCAGTGGAATAAGCGCCTGCCTAGCAAGCTCAGGGTCCTGAGTTCAACCTCCAGTACCGCCAAAGAAAAAAAACAAAACAAAACAAATACCATATATGCATTAAATAAAACTGCAGATTAATGCAATAATTCTGTGTATACTAATTATACCTATTATTTATATTCAACATAAATAACATTTTCTGCTGATGATATCAATTTAGCATGTCAACTACTGATATATAATCAGGACCTGTATTTAGTCAGTTTACCAACAATTCAGTTTCAGGGGAGAATGTTAAAATAGGCACAAACATATCTTCGGTATTTTATGCTAGTGTGTAACATACAAGAGCACTTGTTTTGTCAGTGGTGTGATGCAGAAGCAAACCTCTCCCTGTCTCTCCTGCAGTTCCATCTTTCCTGCGTAAGTCATTTTCACGATGCATCTGCTGTGGCTCCCAGGTTCCTTGCTTAAAGTAGGACCCAGGACTTAAAAATACTTTAAAACAATCTGATCACAAAAGCTTTGTAAATTTGTCTGCCTTCTCCAAAATATTAGAGTCCTTTGATCATCCCCAATATATTCTTAGTCACCCTGTTTGATCACTGTGGGATGGAAATTCCATCCCAAAATAATAATAAAAATGGAAAAGTTCACACAATAAGATGTTCTGTGCATGATCATCCCTACTGGCAAAAGTGAAATTAATGCAGCCTAAGGAAAAAGTAGTATACATGTGTTCAAGTGAAAACACAGTCGTTAAGAGTTTTTACAACTTTATGAATGTCATAGAAAGTGCTTATTATAAAATAAATGAAAAATATAAAATTATACATATATTATTATTTAAATTATTTTCTGTTATACACTAAAAATAAAATGAGGATTTAATTAGTTAAGTACTATGTTGCTAGAAGTGTAAGTAGTTTATTTTCTTGTTTCTAGTTTATTTTCTTATTTCCTTTGTCAGAAATATAGAGTATTAGACAGGCATGGTGGTGCATGCCTATAATCCCACCACTCAGGAGACTGAGGCAAAAGGATCACTGTGAGTTTGAGACCAGCCTAGGCTACAAAGTGAGCTCAAGGCCAGCCTGAACTGCAGAGCAAGATCCTGTCTCCAAAAACAAACAAATAAATAAATAAATCGTATTAATAATAAATATAGCATTTTATTTTGTTTAGTATTTGTTAATTTGTAAAGGACTTTCACAAACTGTATATTATATTTAGAAATTCAATAGTCCTACGTGACAAATAGGGCAGGAAATATTAGTCATAAAATACAGAAGAAATTGAGGCTCAATTATTTTTTAAATGTCCATGAAACATTCTGTCCATACATTCATTGTGATTAAACCTATAGATCCATGAAGTTATTTGGATTGCCATCAAACAAGTAATGGAATAATCTTATTAATAACTACTAATTTCAGTTATGAACAGAGAATAGCTTCCTTTTTTTTTTTTTTTTTTTTTTTGTCTTTTGAAATAGGGTCTCACTATGCAGCTCAGGCTGGCCTGGAGCTCACTTTGTAGCCCAAGCTGATCTTGAACTTGCAAGGATCCTCCTGCCTCAGCCTCCTGAGTGCTGGGATTACAGGCGTGCACCACCATGTCCGGCTAATAGCTTCTTTTTGAGGGAGGAAGTGCTAGGGATAAAACCCAGACCTCATTGCTCTACCACTGCACTCCATCTCCAACCCAGAACAGTAAACTCTTAAGAAATGACTTCCTGGGGACCTGAACCATTCACTGCCTGCAAAAATTACCAGAGGTTTCCTCATGCTACCAGGCTTTAGAGGATCTACTCATTACAGGACCTTCTGCAATGTGGCCTTACTTGTGGCTGCACACCAAGACTTAAACATTTTTAAGTGTTTTAATTACAAAAATTAATTACTAAATAGTAATTAACTGATTATATAATTATTAATTTCTAACTATATGTAAAACAGGATTAATTAATTAACTAAAGGATCAATTTAGTTATAAAATAGTATTTGCTCATGAATGAAATTATTAATCTAGAAGCAGAGAGGAGCATGGCAGTTATCAGAGGCTGAGGAGGGGAGGTGGATGGGGAGATGTTGAAAAGTATGAAAAGCTGAAGACAAGGTCCTTCTCCTTAAAGGCAGGCAAGAGTTTTCACATATTCTTTCCACTCACACTCATTAGCTAGAACTTAGTCACACAATACTGAGCTATGAGGAAGGCTAAGAAATGTAATCTTTAACTAGGCATCCATGACCCCACTTGTTGTGTTCAGCTATCTATTGCTGGAGCAATATACCTAACACTCTCAGCTTAGGAGAGTTTCTTCTGGGCCATGGTTTCAGAGGGTTCAGTCCATGGCTGACTGGCTCCAAGACAGAAGAGCATGGCTGAGGAAAGCTAATCAACTCATCACCTTGAGGAAGCAGGGAGCAGAGGAAGAGCCAGAGTGAGAGATATACCCAAAGGCATATTCTCAGTGACTAACCTCTTCCAAGTGGGCCCTGCATCCTAATAGCCATTCAGCTATGAGCTCATCAAGTCTATTGATGAGGTTAGTGTCGCATGATCTAATCACCCTCCAAAAGCCTCACCTCTGAACACATGAGCCCTTTGAGAGAAATTTTTGATCCAAACTATCACATTTTGCTCTTGGCCTTCAAAAGTTAATATTCATCTCATTAGACAAAGTGCAGTCCATCCACCTATAAAAGTTACTGAAGTCTCATCAATTGTCCAATGCCAAAATCTATTCTGAGACTAAAGGCAAAGTTGGGTTGTAAGCCCTGTAAAAATAAAAAAGCTAGTTATATACTCCCAAGATATAATGTCACAGGGTAAACATTCCCATTCCAAAATAGAGAGATAGAGGTATAGAAAGAAATCAGACCAAAGGAAGTCCCAAATCCAGTGGGGCAAACATTAAATCCTGTAGCTCTATGCCCAGCATTTGCAGCACATGCTGGCGAGCTATAAACTACAAAGGGTTTGGGCAGATTTATCCTTAGCTTTCTTGGCTGCAGTCCTGCTAGTCTCTCACTTGAGCTGGCCCGCTTCACTGCCTGGGACTGTTCTTAGCAGATGTTCCATGTTTCTGACATTGTCAGCCTCAGAATTTCCTCTTCAGCTTCAGTGCCACTCTTACAACTTCATTTGATGTGCCATCACGGGCTTCAGGCAAGGAGCCTGACCGTGTGACACATGTTTTCCCCTGGCCTTCAGTGCCTTCCAGTAATATCCTGGTGGAAGCTCTCAGGAACCCATAACTCTTGCATTCTGCATACCTGGAAAACCAGCATCATAAAGAGGATGCCATTTTCTGCCTCCAGCTCAAGCAGCAGCTGGGCCCCATTGGACCATAGCTGGCGTGGCCTGCATAAGCAAGGCACTCTGGAGCTGTTTTCCCAAAGCCAAGTCTTTCAAAGGGCTATATGTCCTACACCCTTGAACCTACAATTCCTGAGATATCTTTAAGTCATCTTTCCTGTTGCCTCAATGAAAAGTAATTTCCTTTTTTTTTTTTTACTTTTCTCTCTCTCTGTCTATTTTTTTTTTTAGTAATAAGGATTGAACCCAGGTCCTATGTATTGAGCTATATGTGGCAAATGATTGCTGAGTGCCCATAGTTTCAATTCTCCTCTTCTTACATAATAGTTTTTTTTTTAAAAGCTTTTCTTATTTTTTATTTTGACAAGGTCTCACTCAGTTGCCATCAGTGGGTTGGAAAACATAGTTCTTCTGCCTCAGCCTCCCAGAGTGCTGTGATAATAGGCATATATCAACCATGCTCTCAGCTTGCTTCTTTTTAATGGTGCTAGCCTCTTCAACAACTGTACTCTCCTTGGCCCCAGATTAATATATTTTGTTGTTGTTGCTGTTGTTGTTGTTTTCTGGCCAAATCACAAATTTTTCAAATCTTTCTACTCTTATACTAATTCTCACTGTAAATCTGCTAAAAGCATCCAAATATATTCATGTCACTGCCTCAACATTGACCTGCCTTGAAATTTCCTACAACAGATGAATTAGTATGTTAACCTTAAACTCAGCCTCATACAAAGTTTTAGGGCATGGACCTATGCAGACAAATTCTTTGCTAGAATTCCTAATAGAACCAATGTGAGCAATATACTCTAAATATACCTAATAATCACCTGTCACATGAAATGATTCAAGTCAGTCATTCCAAGAGCTACAAAATAGTTCAAATTGTGAATTTATTCATTTTTCTTCATGGTCATTCAACTTGTTTCCAATTTTATTTTTCCACTCCAAACAATACTGCAATATTTATTCATAAACATATGGTCTATTTATATATTTTATATGCAGGTGATTTTATCTCTTAAGGACTGAGTCTGAAAAATAGAAATAATGGGGCAAGAGTAACTGTATTTTAAAGCCTACTATGTAAGCTTTACTACATGGCTAGTATTTTCCAAATATATATATAACATCTATCATATATTATAACATCTATCAAAAGCCAGGCATGGTGGTGCACACCTGTAATCTCAACACTTGGGAGGCTGAGGTAGGAGGATCATTGCGAGTTTGAGACCAGTCTGGACTACAAAGTGAGCTCAAGGTCAACCTGAACTGCATAGCAATATCCTGTCTCAAAATGACAAAAAAAAAAATGATCCAGTTTTCAACATATGTGCGTAGGCTAAATATGGCAACTACAACATAAGCTGAGTGGAAAGGAGTTATAGGTAGTATGTATAGTTTCAAAGGTTCTACATTTTACTTGACCTGGTAGAGTATCAATGATAAATAAACTATTAATGTTTAGAAATTCATATATTATCCCTAGAGTAAATCCTTAAAAAATTACAGATATAGCCCCATATTCAAAAAATAAAACAGAATATTGAAAAATATTGCAAAAATCCAAAAGGAGGCAGAAGAAAAAAAAAGAAAAAATCATAGGCAGATAACAAAATAATAAAATTGGAGGATTTCCAGGAAGATGGTGACCAAGTAAGTAGAAGAAAGATCCTCCTGGAGGATTGCCACCCAGACACCAGATTATAGCAACATGAGAAAGACAGGAAGGAGAAAACCAGGTCCCCTGATACCAGGAAGGATTAGAAATGAGAATCGAAGCTATCAGAAAGAGCAAATAAGATTCCTTCCTGAGAAACAGCTCAGGTGCCTCCATGGCACAGTCAGAGGAAGAGGAGGAGGAGAAAGAGGGCGTCACCACACCATACACACCCTCGGCCCCTCCCTCATCCCTACACTCACAGCTTCAGCTTTGGAAGCCTGTGCTCACGGAAGCCTTCCAGCTTGGCAGGAGGAGAGCAAAACTCCAAGAGCTGGGCCAAAACCAGAGCAGAGAAAGCGCAGCCCAGAAAAGAAGCAGTGGCAGTCGGGAGGTGCTGCTGAATCCAGCTTGATGATGAAAAGGAACAACAACCACTAGATCAGCATGCCCACTCTGCAGCGACCCGCCCTAATCAGTGGAGATAAAGCAACAAATACGCAGACCACCGCACCCAGCTCCACACCGAGACTGTGGCCTGCTGCCTCTCGCCTGTCAGAGAAGCTACCAGCAGAGAGCAGCAGAGAGTGGTGGCAGCAACCCCTGGGCCTTGGCAAATCCCAGGGTTCCAGCCAATGAACAAATGAGAACTAGAGCACACCAGCAAAAGTGTGGTGCAGATGGAAGTGGGCCAGATCACCCCACACCCTTCTCACTCCAACACCAAGCAGGAAGCACAAACTGAGGTACCGGGCTCCGGGTCCCACCCTGAACCCCTCTGTGAGCACCTTGAGACTCGACACCCCTCACACCCAACATGTGTTCCAGACAGCAATGGGCTGAGCCCACAGACTTTGGGACCCACTCTAAACTATTATGAGCACCAAGAGGGACTTCATACCACTTGCAAATATGAACCTTGTATGAACCCAAAGAGATAAGTTATACGAAAAGCAGGAGTCCTGGAGATCACGAGGTGACAACATAGTCTACACAGAAGACCCAAGAAACTCCTCCAATTGTCTCCTAAAACTAATAACTAAGCTTAGTACATACCCTGGACTACCTCAGTGAGCACGGGTGGGGGAGACCTCACGCCACTTGTGTCCCGCATTGTAAGTGCACCCAATGCCCAGAAGCAAGGGGCGGGAGTGGCAGCACTGGCCATCAAGAGGTGGGAGGAGGCAAAGACCTGGAACTAAGGTGCAGACCTGGACCTCTAGCTGGTTGGGGATAGCCTCCAAAGAGTCATAGGTGGCCTGCAGGGAAACACTGGTGGCCTACGAGGGGACCCCAGTGGCCTTGACAGGGAGCTCAGCAGCCTATGGGGCAAGGGGAGGTCCCCCACAGGCTACATGAGAACCCTGAGGACTTAGACTGGTCCCCTGGGAGCCCCTCACTGGGACAGAGCCTGGACCCCCAAGGGCCTTGAGGGCTTGTCAGTGGGGTGTTGACCATAATGTACCCGGGTCCCTGCCTATCTATGGTCTTTGAGGATGGGTGCTTTTCCACCTAGTGCCATAGCAATTTGTGTGTACCCATGTTTGTTACAACACAATTTGAAACAGCCATGTCTCTTCCCAAAGTGAAAGCCAGAGGGAGTAAATAAACCGAAAAGTGCAGTTATTATCAGAGAGAAGATCACTGCTTGGGTGGGGTAACAATGGAGATGAGGGCAGAGAAAACCCAACGGATCAACCGTACATGCCTTTATTTGTATAACTTAGTAACCAACTTCAAGATAACATCATGTAATACAGCAACCATTGTTAATTCCCCACTATCTTCTCCGTAATAATGTACTTCCTTTATTGCTTTTGAGTTATTCTGGTTCATGTCTGTTGGATTATTGATATCTTTCCATTCTTTTCTCTTTAAAATAAAAAAAAATAAAACTGTAGATGAAAATCCAACTTTATCACTAAAATTACATATTTAATTAAATTATATATTATACAATATTTATTAAAATATCAATAAATTATTTTAATTGGTATGCTTAATTATGTGTAAACATTGTCAGAGTGAATAAAAAACAAGATTTGATCACATCTTATTTATGGGAAAACTATTTTAAATTTCAATAGTATATAAGTTAAATGTAAAGGATGCATTTAGGAGGCTGAGGCAGGAGGATCAGTAGTTTACAGGCACTATTGAAAAGAAATGCATAGTACCTATAGTAATATCAAAGTAGATTTCAAAATAAGGGACAAGTCTGGTATGGTGGAGCACACCCATAATCCCAGTTCTCAGGAGGCTGAAGCAGGAGAATCACTGCAAGTTCGAGGCCAGCCCGGGCTACAAAGTGAGCTCCAGGCCAGCCTGAACTGCATAGCAAGACCCTGTCTCAAAAAGACAAAAATAAAGGGACAGTAATAGGGATGAATTGATTTTTATAATGATAAAAAGGCTTAATTCCACCAAGATAACATATTCATAATTGTGTATGCATTTAATAGCAAAATATAGATCCGGGGAAGATGGCGACCAGGTGAGCAGCAAGGGAGCGAACCTCCTTAATAAACACCACCAGCTCGAGAGAGACTTGGCGAGCGTGAATGCCGGGACCTCGGCTGGGAAGTTTAAACTGGGCGTATTTCTCTGAGATGCCGGGGGAGATGTGGTAGGGCGGACCAGGCTGCCGGGGCGAGACGTAGGAAAGTCCCAGACGCTGGGAGCCAGGGACGATCCCCACGGGGAAGAAGCTGGGATCGGTCCAAGCGCAGTGGGAGCGCGGCCGCCTGGGGCCCTCCCGCCTCCCGAGCCGGTGCAGCCCCCCCGGCGGCTCCCGACAGAGATCGGCTTGCTAGCGGCGGAGACGCCCGGCGGTCCCACATTTCGCGCGTGTCGGGCGAGCCGCGCGGAGGGCCCCAAACGCCGCCGGAAGCAGAGAGAGGGATTTGCTAGATCCTAGCGCCCTGAGAGCACGGACGCCTCGATCCCTCCCGCCTCCCGAACCGGCGCAGCCCCCCGGCGACTCCCGACAGAGATCGGCTCGTTAGCGGCGGAGACGCCCGGCAATCCCACATTTCGCGCGTGTCGGGCGGGCCGCGCGGGGGGCCCCAAACGCCGGAAGCGGAGAGACAGATTTGCTGGGTCCTAGCACCCCGAGAATACAGACAGCTCGATCCTTCCCGCCTCCCGAGCCGGCGCAGCTCTCCGGCGACTCCCGACAGAGATCGGCTCTCTGGCGGCGGCAACGCCCAGCGGTCTCACGATTGGTGCGCATCGGGCGGGCCGCGCAGAAAGCCCCAAAGGATAGACTGGCACCTTGGAACCTTCATGCCTGCAGGGACTCCAATAACTGGTGAGATATCAGCGCTCACGACCAGATCACCGAGTGGGGGAGGAGATCCATCCCTATACCTGCAGGGAACCCTGGGAGGGTGGGGGAGCAGTCTTACACACCTCACCCAGGTCACTAGGTAGGGAGTATCTAACCAATATCTGTACAGCCTTTTAAGCGGAACTCTCAGCAGAAAGCTTAAGGGACATTCTCCCAAAGAGAAGGAATCAT
>PVLD010013531.1:0-55726 GCA_004027595.1 Dinomys branickii | reverse complement strand
TTCCCTACATTGTAAACAACCTACCCCCACCCAGGGGGTGTGTAGCTCTCACACAATCTCCATGCCCTCCTCTTCCACAGGCTCAGGATGTTTACAAAGTAAGCACCCCAGCTTCCTCCTGAGTCACTCAGCTAAACCTCTAGATTCCCCAAGTTGACACAATGTATCAACCATAACATTCCACCCCTTGTCAACTTGGGAATCAGACACATTTCCTTAAACCAGTTTCCAGATACAAAGACATGCTTATATTAGAACCATAACATTTTGTCCTCATACAAATGAAAATTAAACACTTCCAACATTTAAAGGCACAAAATAAACATTACCATTCCAAAAGGCACCAACAGGGTAATATAGAGCATTGGGACCAAAGCAAGTCCAAAATACAGCAGGGCTAACATTGTGTCCTGTAATTCCACATCCAGCAACTGAAGCAACTTGTGGCACATTGTAAGCTCCAAAGGGCTTGTGTGAATCCACCCCTATGGCACTTCTGGTGGTTACAGCCTCCATAGCTTCTCTCTTAGGTCTGCTTTGCTCCCCAGTTGCAGCTTTTCTCAGATGATCCATGCTCCTGTCTTTTCTAAACTTCTGAGGTCTCCAGGGCACCTTTTGCTTCACACTCACAGCCTCACATATTGCCCTCTCAGGGGCACACTGCCTGGCCTCCCAGACCTTCTGAAATCTGGGTGGAAGCCTCCTTAACCTCAGAACTCTTGCATTTTCCTTGCACCTAAAGCCAGGGCCACCTGGACGATGACAAGGTCTGCTGCCACCTGGAGCAGTAGCCAAACTTTCCTCTCTCATGGCCATAGGGGTCGAGTGCCTGGATGGCTGGGCACACTGAATCCAATTCTGAGGAGCAAATTCTCTATGCCGTCTCCATTCTGGAACCTGGTGCGGCCTCCGCCGCCATTCTGGAACATGGCACTCTTTGGCTTCCTTCTCAAGGCAAGGTCTCTCACCTTTACAGTTTTGAGACTGCAGAGGGTGGAGACTTGCTGCTTGTGATGCCCTCAGGCCATCTATTCCATTCTCTTGTTCCTTCTCAGCAATAGAGATCTTCTCAGCCTTATCTTTGCAATCCACAGCTTTACTGGAGTTTCCTTTCTGGCCAAATGCACATTTTAAATCATCCTGCTGGGCTCTTTGTTCTTGATTCTCAGTATAGATCTAGCTAAAAGCTGCCAACAATAGCCATGTCACTGCCCCAATATTCGACTGCCTTGAAATTTCTTTTGCCAGATTAATCAGTTCGCTGCTGCCCTTAATCTAAATCTTACGCAAAGTCTCTGGACACGAGCAAAATGCAGACAAACTTTCTGCCAAGCCACAACATACATCATCTGGAGTCCAACAACCAATGCAGTCCTTCCCATCAGAAACCTTCCAAATCCAGTCTTTACCGGCAGGATTTCTAACAGCCTTCTGGTCTTCCGAGCTCTGACCATAATCTCCCATACAGAACAGCCGAAGGCGTTCCAGTGCTTCCCTTTCAGGCGACATCTCTGAACCTTTCCAAACTCTTCCCACAAGCAATTTCCAAAGGTTCTTGAACCACATGGTCAGGTATAGTAACAGCAACGACCCCACTTCACGGGTACCAAATTCTGTCTTGGTTACTTTTCTCTTGTTGCTGAGACAATACCCAATGCCCAAATTGAAGGACGGAAAGGTTTATTTAACTTACAGTTTGTGGAGGTTTTAGTCCGTACTTGGCTGGTTCAGGGGCAGAGTGGTGCAAAGCATAGGGCAAACTGTTCAGGGCAGCAGAGCACAACAAAAACCACCAGAGCAAAAGGGAGGAATGGCTGCAAGCAGCCTCCTTTTCTTCCCTACATTGTAAACAACCTACCCCCACTCAGGGGGTGTGTAGCTCTCACAATCTCCATGCCCTCCTCTTCCACAGGCTCAGGATGTTTACAAAGTAAGCACCCCAGCTTCCTCCTGAGTCACTCAGCTAAACCTCTAGATTCCCCAAGTTGACACAGTGTATCAACCATAACAGTGGACTAGGCCAGGAATGCACACCATTGCTGCCTGTACCATACTGCTGAGGTGCAGCCCGCCCTGGCAGGACACAGGCCCTGGCACAGACATGCTACAAGCTCAGTGTGACACAGTATTTGAAGTAGGACTCACTCTGCAAATTGAGCTTTCCACTTTCCTGAGTCTTAAGTTGGTTTGTCCTAGGGTGGCACTGGTAGAGCAGGGTCTCCTGGGAAAGCCCACCCCAGGGTCACAGGTGTGGGCAGCGGGCAGCAACCTGCACAGCTGACTGTGCACCTTCAGTTGCAGAATGGCTCCGGCTGTTGCCCTTCCTGGGCGTGCTTGCCCTCCTCGGCTACCTCGCTGTCCGCCCATTCTTCCCGAAGAAGAAGCAACAGAAAGACAGCTTGATAAACCTTAAGATCCAGAAGGAAAACCCCAAGGTGGTAAATGAAATCAACATTGAAGACCTGTGTCTCACTAAAGCAGCATACTGCCGGTGCTGGCGCTCCAAGACGGTAAGAGCTTGCCTAGGGTTGAACCTGCTGGGCACTCTGGGGCCGTGGTCCACCAGAACTTTACAGTTTTCACATGAAGTCCCATTCCCAATGCACTTTGCCTTCTGGGTTGCTGCTTCCCCACCATATTGCAGATGTTTTTGCAGACTTGGTGAAATGATATGTAAAATGCTGCACATAGGAGCTGGTAAGCGGTGACTTTCCTAAGATGACTGATTGATTGATTGATTGATTTATGACTGCCAGTGGCAAAGTTGATTTGAGAAAGTAAAAGGGAAGCATGAGGGAGAAATGGGCCCTGCAGACCAGGCCACAAAGAGCTGCCCTGGGGGTCAGGGGCTGGTGTGAGGAGTGTAAGGGCTTGCCGGAGCCTGTTTTCCTGTGCTACTTTGATCATGGATATTTTGAAATTTTAAGCACAATATTGTTTATCTCAGCATCATTTATAATAGGAAAATTTATAAACTATCCGATAATGGGAAAATGATAGTATAATACAAGTGGGATATCCAGGAACTATTAACAAATTACGTTTTTAAAGAATATCTAATTTTGCGATATTTAAGTGATATTTATTGAGATTTTGATTTAGTACAGGTAAGAAAAGCATATTACTTTGTAACACTAATTTTATTTTTAAAAACATGAAGCCAGGCATAATATTGCATACGTGTAATCCTAGCACTTTGAAGGCTGAGGCAGGAGGATTGCCTTTAGTTTGAGGCCAGCTTGCATTAGTGAGGTCCTGTTTCAACCCCCTAGCCAAAAAAAAGCCAGCTGCGATGGTGCATGCTTGTGATCCTGGCACTAGGTTGGCAGAGGCAGAAGGGTTACTGTGAGTTCAGGGCTGGCTAGCCTGAGCTACATATCAAGGCCCCGTCTCAAAAAAAAAAAAAAAAAAAGGAATGTGAAGAAGCTGGCTGTGGTGGCACAGGCCTGGAGTTGCAGCCCTTGGGAGACTGAGGCAGACAGTGAGTTACCTGGGGCTGGCCCAGCTGCACAAAAGACCCTCTCCCAGCCCTGCCCCACCAAAAGAGACCACATAGGGATGCAGAAGTCGCACACCAAGTGTTGTTCACACATGTATCTGGATGAATCATGAATCAAGTTGTTAAAATTCATTTTTAAACTTTTTCAAAAAACTTAGTCTGTGTATGAGTTTTATAGTAAGACATAATTGATTTTGAACTTATTTTCACATTTTAAATGAATTGAGGTACCCTCAAATTTAGAGCTCCGCAGAGACTAATAGCTTATTTTGATTCCTTTTTAAAACTCTGCAGTTAACTCATGGAATTACTCCAAGGTTTTTATTTAAAATCTATGCCTCACAGTGCTTTTACTATTTAGATTAAATTTGCTGCGGTATTGGGATGTGCAGTAAATGCATTAAAGCTATCTGATGAATCTTTGTCAATTAGCAGTAACTGCGCCTCGGATAAACCTGAGTGGCTATGATGCTGCCGCTGCACAAAGCTCAGATGAATCTTTTTAAGCAAGTAATGTGCTTTGTGACAGCATTTAGCAATTATTTCTACTTAATCATAGTTTTACAATAACACTTGTAATTCTTTGTTCTTTTTAGTTTCCTGCCTGCGATGGCTCCCATAATAAGCATAACGAGCTGACGGGCGACAATGTGGGTCCGCTCATCCTGAAGAAGAAAGAAGTATAACAGTAATGACGTGGGATGGATTCGTGTGCTGTAAAGTCTGGCAGTATTTTCTCATCCTTTGTGTACAGAAAACCTTTGACATGGTGGTCTTAATTATTACTAGGTGAATAATTATTTCTGCCGGTTTATTTTCTTGCTACACTACTGTTTATATTTGATATTTTGTATATTCAAACATTTATGTAGAAATTAAATTGTCAAGGCTCATTCTGTCTTCAGAGAATTAATGTATCTTCCAGCAATAAAACCAGTTCCTTTCTATTTATTTTTAATTTTTTATTTTTGAGACAGGATCTCGCTTTGTAAGTCAGGCTGGTCTTGAACTCACTTGTAGCTGAGGCTGGCCTTGAACTTGTGTTGATCCTCCTGCCTCTGCCTCCTGAATGCTGGGATTTCAGGCCTGGGCCACCTTGCCCAGCTTCCTCTCATTTTAATTGAGAAAGTCTAAATTTTGGCAGTGTATCCAAAACTGTTTGGATATTTCTATTTGAACAGAATCTATACTCCCCCCCCATTGTTATTTTTTGTATAGCTTTTGTTTTGATTAGTTGTGTGGCTTACTTCTTTTGACCTTCCGCAACCCCTTTTTGGATGGACTGGGGATTGAACTCAGGGCCTAGCAAGTGTGAGGCAGGTGGTCTACCACTGAACTCTATCCACAGTCCTCTTTTTAGGGGAACTAAGAAAAAACGTTGGCATCAAGAATTACTATGGGTCACAGATAGAAATTTTGGTTTATAGAGATTGTTGCTCATGAATATGAATACCACAATTTCAGAAATAAACTGGACATAAAAAGTTCTAGTGAGGAACAGTTATTTAAAATTGTAAAAGGTTTGCTTACAGAAGGAGTGCATGTGTGTTTATGCTACTTGGCTCATCGACACTGGGGTGGGGTGGCAGGAACACTTGTAGGTAAACTCTCCAGCTGTTGAAATTTGATTTAAAAGTAAAACATACCTGAGTTCTGGCTGAAAAGAAACTGTTTATTTAAACATTTTCTCTTTAGTTTAAGCCATTAAAACGAAGTACAAAAATGTTTTTGAAATAAATTCACTGGAGAATCTAAAACACATTCGTAATTTTTAGCCTACAGTTAAGGCTTTAAATTGTGATTCTCATCTTACTAGCTCCAGTAAAGGTGAAATCCATTTCCTTTGGACATTTAATCCTCCTTCCAATAAGTAGCCAAATGTCACCGAGCATTCCATGGGAAACTCACGCTGTGTGTGGGGGGACTTGGAACTTACTCCGTGGAATGCTGGGTGCTTGCTGTGTGACCTGGCTTTTTCATAACTAACAGCAAGGATTTTAGAGTTACACATGTAGTGTGTGTTTTTTTTGGTTTTTGGAGGTTTACAAGGTTTTTGTCCAGAACCGTTACTCTTCCGTCTCCCCACCTCTCAGTGGGGGATGTAATGTAATACTGCTATCACTTCGGCTGTGAGTATTTTCTCTGAGAGCTTTTATTCAACATCTTTAAGCCCATACTATTGGATTAACCAATGCTTTTTCAACATGTGGTGGAATACTTTGCAGAAAGTCCTCACCAAAAGTTGGGATATGCTTGTCTGTGGTTATAAAAAGGCTTTTCTTTTTGTAAAATCATTCATAACTCATACCAACACGCCTTTAAACTTTCAGCAGGGTGTGGTGGCGCATGCCTGGAATCTCAGCTTCAGGAGGCTGAGCAGGAGGATCATATGTTTGAGGCCAGTCTGGGATGCATAGTGAGGTGCTGCCTCAAAAAACCAAGACTAAAACATGTTCTAGCGGTTTCTATAATTAGATTTCACTCGCGGTCTAAAATGTGTGGTCTAAAATGAAGTAACTATCTTTGAATTTTGTCAAAGAAGATTACTTACAAATTGAAAAAGAATTGTCTCATAAAAGTTTAACGTTAATATAGAAAAAAGAAATGGAACCAGGGGTGGTGGCGGCACGCACCTGTACTCCCCAAACTTCGGGAGGCTGAGGCGGGAGGGCTGCAAGTTCAAGTCAGGCCTGGACATTTTAGTGGTATAGGGAGACCCTGTCTCAAAAAACAAAAAGTAAACAAGGTGTGGAGATGTAGCTCTGGGTGAAGGACCTGGGTGCAGTCTCCAGTATCACAAAAAACAAAGGTAGCCTGGTGGTGTGTGCCTGTAATCCCAGCACTCTGGGAGGCTGAGGCAGGCAAATAGCAACTTTGAACCAAGCTTGGGCAACTTAGCAATTTAGCAAGACACTGTCTCAAAGAACAGAACCAAAAAGGGTGGGCATGTAGTGCACTGCAGAGGTTCAGGGTTCGGTCCCCAGTACTGAAAGAGAAAAAGGTTTACTGCCTTCACATTTCCTTTGTTAAAGACCTGTGCTTAGTTTCCTTCCTATGCAGTTTTCAGAAACGTGAGGCTGGTAGGAAGCTGTTGCTTCACCAATGCCTTTGCATAAGCACTGGTACCCTTCCCGAAAGGGGACTCTACCAGGTGGACCTTAGCAAGGAGAGGCCACTGCCCTGGGTGCTGCAGGGACCCTGAGAAGTACTGCAGCTCCCTGAAGGCGTGGCAGCCTTCCACAGTTCCTGCCTGGGATGACAGCCATGCCTGCTCCTGGGGGAGCCAGTCGGGCCTTGCTCAGCACAGGCACCTCCTGACGCATGCGTTTGGTATCCGGCTGTGCACAGTGAAGCCACCTGTAATCAAGCACAGCACTTGAGAGCAGCTCTGAGTACAGTGCCTCGCGTGAGTCACTGTACAGCTTCTGTATTTTGCAACCTAGTTAGTAAGTTTATGGGAAGCCAGTTATGACAGTTGCTGCTCTGTATGGGTCTGCCCTTCCTGTGGGTCCTGTGTTGCCCATCAGAAACTCCTGAAAGGAACTTAGGAACTCTGGTTTAACAGGGTTCTTTCTTTTGAGACAGAGTCTGACTAGCCCAGGCTGGCCTCAAACTCATGGCAGTTCTTTACCTCAGCTTCCTGAGTGTTGGGATTACAGGCGTGCGCCACCCTGCCCAGCCCTACCAGGATTCTTAAGAGATTGTGGTAGATACTTTATTTTGTGGTACTTGGGATTAAACCCAGGACGTCAGCATGCTTGGTAAGCAAGTGCTCTATACTCATCTACAGCCCCAGCCTTTAAAAAAAAAATTGAGACAGGGTCTCAGTGTCCAAGCTAGCCTTGGACTTGTGCTCCTCCTGCCTCAGCCTCCTAGGTAGCTGACATTACAGGTGTGCATGGTGACACCCTGCTGGTGTTTCATTTGATCGTGGGAAAGATGAGAGTGACTACTACATTCGTTGTTGGTGCATTTGGAGCGGCTCTGCACTCTGGAGAAACCCAAGTTCCTAATGTTTGTACTTTTGAAAGTGAGTGCCTCTGTTCCCCATATTTTTTTTTTCTTTTTGAGATAGGATCTCACTGTGCAGTTCAGGCTGGCCTTGAATTCACTTTGTAGTCCAGGCTAGCCTCAAACTCTCAATGATCCTCCTGCCTCAGCCTCCCAAGTACTGGGGTTACAGGTGTGCACCACCACGCCCAGCTTCTCAGAGTCTGCTTTTTATGTGATGTTTTTCAGGCAGGGTCTTCCTATGTATTTCAGGCTGACCTTGAACTCACTGCATAGCCCAACCTGGCCTCGAACTTGCAGCCATCCTTCTGTGTCAGCTTCCCAAGTGCAGAGCAATGTGCATATCTTTACTTCATGTCCAATTCTACCAAGTTCAGTCATCTTGATTTCTGCTTATGAACAAAGCACAAAGATGGAAAGGATTCTGTTAGAGATGGGTAAACAATAAAATGTGACAGCCAGAGGGAAGACCACTGAAAATAAATTCAAAGTGAATGCTAAGGGCATAGCAGTTTGTGAGAGTTTAGTGTAGGCTCCCGGGGACACCACCGTGCTCTAATGCCCAGCTGGGTGTAGTGGTGAATTGGTGTGCAGGGTGAGGCAGTTAAGAAGGCAGGAGATGATGCATCCAGTGACACCATTTGCACTTTCAACAGTTAAAAGCTCGGCACTTTGCTGAATATTCCTCGACTAATTCTTGACTTACTCCTTGCTGTGTGAAAGCTTTAATCACAGGATGTTTTTCCATATTCAGTCGAAACATTTTTCATGCTAATAACTAATTTACTATGTAATTTAATTGCTGAAATACAGGAAAAATGAAGCAATTTAGGCCACATAAACCATGTCAAATGATCTCCAGAGAGGCTGACAGTCATGTTTTAAAGCCATGCGATGACCTCAATATTGTCCCACAAGGTTGGATTAAGGACACCTATAGCTGGTTGGTTTGGGGCTCACTTTATCATATTGAGCAAATTAACTAGTTTTTCTGGTTTTGTTTTGTTTTTCTGAGACAGGGTCTCCTACTGGTGATGGTTCTCCTGCGTCAGCTTCCCAAGTGCTATGATTACACACATGTGCTGTCATGCCCAGGGTAGCAAATCAGCTAGCTTTATCTTTTGCAGAAATTCATTTAGAAAGGTCCAGTAGCAAACGTCATTTTAATACAGTATAAACTGGATCCTCACTCAGTTTCCTATTGGTTTGGTCTTGAAGAACATTGAAAGTCTGTTCAGATAGTGTCTTCTAGTCAGAGGCGAGAGCACTCTGGTTGTAGTTGAGTGCTTGATTCATTGCTCACTTAAAACCTGTTTTCAGCAGCTCCTGTGAGCATGTGTACTTGTGATTGTTTTCTTAGAACACTATGGTCATGTAGATCAGTCACAATGATAACAAATTCTTGTTAGAAGCCTCTCGTTTTCCAAAATACTATAGAAAGGCGTTGGACATTGAATAATTGCAGAGCGGAACCTCGTACTAGTGAAGAATAAACATCATAAAGCAACTCAATGAAATTTCAGATTTTCTGAAATTTCCCTTAGTACCTCCATGCATTTCTCCGATTGCTGCCTTGAAGACTCCACCACATCCATTCCATACATGTGAGAAACAGAGCTTAGAAGTAGTCTCTAGCTCTGTAGCAGGGACAAAAGTGCAGCATGTGTTGGCTCTGGACAGGGACACCCTGCGGAGCTGGAGGAGATGGGCGCTTCCTAGAAAAACTTAAGTGACCAAAACTAACCCATAAAAAAATAAAAAGTGCTAGCATGGGCTGGGCATGGTGGCGCACACTTGTAATCTTAGTACCTGGGGAGGCTGAGGCAGGAGGATGGTTGCAAGTTCAGGGCCAGCCTGAATACATAGTGAAACTCTATCTCAAAAAGCAAAACAAAAAAAACCAAAAAGCTCCTAGCACACAAATTATAAGTACAGGGTGCAGAAGTATTTTTAAAATCCATAACGTAAAAAGTATTAGAATAATATTTACAAGAAGGATAATGTGATGTTTACCCCAAACCTTTAAAAGAAAGACATTTATAATTATTGCATGCAGCTCGTACCTATTAATGTGAAAACCCGGTAAAGAAATGGCACCAAACCAAACCAGGCAGAGGCCAATCTCATTTACACACATGGGTGAAAACTCAAAAAACTATACTTAAAGCAGAGAAGTAGTATACTTTGGCCAAAAGCATTATTATACAGCAGGTGTTCAGGGCTATTTCAGTGTCAGCTATACATTAACAGTTACATAGATGAATTAAAGGTAAGACATTAATACATGTTGAGAGGGTTTTTGGTAAAAGCCATTTTGAATCATTCTTGACTAAAATGAAATATTTAGTATTTATGAAATACTAAAAATCAAGAACTATCAGGAATGGCTACTGCCATATTTTGATATTAAAGACTTACCATGGAGGATCTGTGGATGCCACAGGCGTTTCGGTGCTCATGATCAACCTAGGGCCTTGTACATGCTAGGCAAGTACTTTACCACAAAGCCCCATCCCCAGGCTGTAACAAGATTTCTAAGTGAAATAACCAGTGTACACCCAGGAAGACAAAACTTTGTTGATATGATTAGATGCTTAAGAAATCATGACTAGGAAAAGACATGGGATCTTCATAAGGTATTAGAAACAAGATGAATACATAAACTATTACCAATAAATACCTTGAAATGATAATGGGCAAAAAAATAAATTTACCAAGGTACATTATAAAAGTAACAAAAGCAATTAAGAGCCGGGCATGGTGGTGCACACCTGTAGTCCCAGCACTTGGGAGGCTGAGGTAGGAGGATCACCAGGAGTTTGAGACCAGGCTGGGCTACATAGTGAACTTAAAGTCAGTCTAAACTATGAAGAGACCTGGTCTCAAAAAACAACAAAAATGAAAGCAATTAAGATTTAAACAGAAAGATTATTATTGTAAAGATATACATCTGAAACTATATATACATTCAATAAAAGTCACATTAAAATCATACAATTTGATTAAAGATCACAGAGAAGGTTAGAAAGTTGTAGGAACATAAGACTCCTGAGAGGTGGTTTCTCACAGGTATCTGCACCTGCTCTGAAAGAACTGGAGTCAAGGGGCTGGGGATAGAGCTCAGTGGAATAAGCGCCTGCCTAGCAAGCGCAGGGTCCTGAGTTCGATCCCCAGTACCGCAAAAAAAAAAAAAAAAGAACTGGAGTCAAGTCCGAAGAAAAGTAATTGGATTAATAAGCAAGAGTGGCGAGAAAGAATCTAGGTATACTGGGGGGTTTAGGTATAGATGAAAATATGACAAATGTACTGTCAATTTAAAGAACAAATTAGACTCAATTTATGCTGAAGGCTTGGATGTAACAAAACGGGTAAAAAGTGACTTAAAATATGTATGAAAAGAATATATTTATGAAAATACATAAAAGAAAACTGGATGACTGAACATGCAAAAACTTGTCTGGCAAAAGATAACACTTGTGACAAAAGAAACACCCAAATATTAATAATCTGTAATAATAGGGAGATCTCCATGTGGGTTAACAACAAATAGGAAAAAACAGAAAAGGAAACCAATTCTAAATTGAAGGTATTGTTATAGGCAGCTGAGTTAGAAATACAGGCAGGCAGACAGGGCCAGGCTGTGAAAGGAGCCAACATGAAAGACAAGGTACCTTGTGCGGGCCAGACCTCTAGACAAGAGGACTAAACAAATGCACCCACAGACCTCCCTAGGTGTGAACATCAGGGATTGGTATTCTAAATAGGCAGCGACCACCTTCAAAAAGCCAGAGTC
This sequence comes from Dinomys branickii, assembly GCA_004027595.1. NCBI lineage: Eukaryota > Metazoa > Chordata > Mammalia > Rodentia > Dinomyidae > Dinomys > Dinomys branickii. Next base: position 44,423 of record PVLD010013531.1, on the reverse strand, counting down.
ACCAGCCTGGCCCCTACAGGAAAAGCCCCTATTCTGTATTAATACCCACTTGCTATGTGACTTGCTTCCCCCTTTGATCCCAGTTTACTCAATTTTACCTGAACAATTGTATTTGTAATCTTACTGGCTGACCATAGTTTTGACCTATCTCATGCCCACCTTGTAATTCCCATTTTTCTCCTATTTTAGACCCGCCTCACCTTGCGGTTTTGCTCTATAAATGTCCCTAGGAAAGACAGTCTTGGGCAACCCATTTGCGCCCCTGTCTGTCCCTCTGTTGGACAGAAGCTTTCTTTCCCTCAATAAATATATTCTGCTCTTAACCTCCATTCCTAAAATTTACTCTTTTAATTTTAGAGAACACAAACTCATCCCTGATACCGTTCAAGTTGGGAGTTATTTTCCTGTATCAGTATGACATCCCATTTTGAAATTATCCAAATTAAATGTGTAAGCCAGGTGTGGTACATACCTATAATCCCAGCACTTGGGAGGCTGAGACAGGAGGATTGCCATGAGTTCCAGGCTATCTTGGACTATATATAGCAAGATCCTGTCTCAAGAAAAAAGTGTGAATACAATAGAAATTTAAATAATAACTATTTGATAGATGGAGGTTATTTATTTGGTATTGAGAATGGAACTCAGGACCTTTTACACTGAGCTACATACCTAGGCCTTTAAGTATTTTTTATTTTGAGAGAAGTTCTAAGTTGCCCAGGTTGGGCTTGAATTTGGGATCCTCCTGCCTCAGCCTCCCAGAACAGTGGGATCATAGGCATGTACTACCACGGCTGGCTTCACAAAAGGTTAATGACATTACCCAGAGCAGAGTTTTGGTTATGTGGGGATGTAAATGGAGCAAAAGTTCTGTGAAAGTGACTTGAATAACAGACCACAGTAAACTGAAACGTTGACTCCCAAGTAACATCAGCAACTAAACCACAAAAATGAATGAAATAAAATAAACCGTGGTGTGGCAAAAGGCTAGAGTCACTGCGTGTTGCACAGGTGAGGCAGGGATGCCTTCATGCCTTGGTCTCTGCAGCTTTTTCTTTCCCAGCAGGCTGAGACCCACTAGCTCCAAAGCCCAGCAGCAGCCATTACTCCACAAGTAGATGGGCATTTTTAGCTTCCACATAGGAGTAGGAACATGCAGTATTTGTTTTTCTGACATATTTTACCTAATGTCTTCCAGTTTCTTCATTGTTCTGCAAATGACAGGATTTCATTTTTCTTTTTAGTATAACACTGTGTATACCTAGCACATTTTCTTCATTCATACGAAGATGGGCAGCAAGCTTGAGTCTGTACCGTAGCTACTACGAGTAGTGCTCCAGTAACCATGGGCTACTTTGATCTGCTTTCATTCACTTTGGATGCCAGAATAGGGACAGCCGGAGCCGATGGTAGAGCTGGTTGTAGGTTTTTCAGGAACCTCATACTGTTCTCCATAATGCTGAACAACTCACATTCCCACTAACAAAGTAAGACATCCCCTTTCTCCACATCCCTGCTAGCATTTGTTATGTCTTGTCTTCTTGATAATGGCCATCCTAACGGCTGGGCTGAGAGCTCATTATGGTTTGACCTGCTACAAGCCATACAGGGAGGTGTGGAAATTGCAGTTGAATAACAGGCACCACAACAGTTACATGGAAAAGTGGGTCCTGGAGTTCTGTAGCCCAGTGGTGACTGGTTCTCAGTAACCTCTGGTGTATTTGATGAGGAGCTCAGACTGTCCAAGAGAAGGCAGTGATCAGGAGATGCAAATGTTAATTGCCCTGATTTGATCTGTATACTGTACCACACTGTATCCCATAAATATGTACAATTATGTATTATAATAAACATTATTTTAAAATGTTTGAGGAGATATACATGCAACATTTGATCATTACACATTGTACATGTATTGAGTCATTACACTGTATGCCATACATGTGTACAAATTAAAAATTTTTAAAGATACATTAAAAAACCATCACTGTTTTGATTTATGTCTAGATGTCCCCTGACAGCCTCATGAAATCATAGGCAGGACCACTGGAGAGTGATGGTATTATAAAATCATTATAGTGGACTTGCTGTCAGGTGGTGGGCGTGGTGGGAGTAGGCACATCACTGTGAGCATCAACTGAAATGTTATGCCTCCCTTCCTGGATATCCCTTGACTCTCTCTGCTCTCCCAAAGCCATGCTGTAAGCAGCTCCCCGCCCCCATGCCCCTCTGCTATCTCACCCTGCCTCAGAGCCAGATGACCATAGATTGTAAACATGAGCCAAAATAAACCTTTCCTCCTTTACGTTTTGGGTGTTGGGTATTGTGTTACAGCAATGAGGGAAGTAATTTAAGATTTTCGTAACAGAGAAGTGGAGTCATTGATGTGATGCTACCTGACCAACCATGTGGTTCAGAAACCTTTGGAACTGGTTCATGGGAGGAATTTGGAAAGGTTTGTAGATGCAGGCTAGAGAAGCCCTAGAATTCTATACCCAAACTTGAAGGGAGCGTTTGGTCAGAGCGCAGAAGACCAGAATGCTGACAATAATGCGTCCAGTATAGAACAAGTTTAAGAGATTTCAGTTACAAATAAGGACTTAATTGGCAGTTATACTCCAGGCTAGGAATGTTATACTTTGGCAGAAAATTTGTTTACATTTTGCTCATGTCTTGAGACTTTGGAAGAAGCTTAGATTAAGGGCAGTGGGCTATATATTCTGGTGGAGGAAATTTCAGGAAAGCTCAATGTTGAGGCTATAGCATGGGTATTATTTGAGGCTTTTAGCCAGATCTGTATGAGAATCAAGAGCAAATGGCACAGCTGAGTGATTTTAAAAGTTCTGAGTTTCAGAAGAAAGGAAGCTCCTGTAAAGTTGAGGCCTGTAGTTTAAGCAGAGGAGAGCTTGGTTGCTATAAAGATTTTTTTTTTAAAGTAAAAGAATGAGGGCTGGGGATATAGCTCAGTGGAATAAGTGCCTGTCTGGCAAGCACAAGGTCCTGAGTTCAATCCCCAGTACCGCAAAAAAAAAAAAAAAAAAAAAAAAAAAAAAAAAAAAAAAAAAAAAAAAAAAAAAAAAAGAAGTAAAAGAACGAAAGCATATTAACAAACAGACAGTCACTTAAAGTAGCGCAAGAGTAGTACAATCAAAGCTGAATTACAGACATGGCGACAGGGAATTAATGGTTGTATTACATATTGATAACTTCAAAGTGTATACTCAGGAAAACAAATATAGACATGCAAGATGGATCGAACCACTAATCATTAACTGTTCCTTACAATAAAGGTTTGCTGGAAAGATTAAAGAGAAGCCAAGTACTTTGGATTAGAACAATAGGAAAAATGGCTGGAGGGCATGTCAGATGTCTGCAAGACCCCACCTTTTTGAAGGGTTAAAATTGCAAGGATGAAAGATAGCTGCTTTGAGAAGAAAGCCTCTGGGCAATATTCTCCAGAATGGGCCATCTAGGGAATTTGTTTCCTGGCATTCTGTTCATAGTGCTGAGCCATCTAGGTGCGGAGAGGTCTCTAGCAGATTCAGAGGGGCTGGCCACTGCTTAAGGTGGTGGTATTATCTACATGGTGCTAGTTTTACAGGCATGCAGAATACTAGAGTTGTGTGGTCAAGAAGACTTCCAGCCAGATTTCAGAAGGCCTGGGAGGCCAGGCAGTGTGCCTCTGAGAGGGAGAGGGTCAAATGAAAAGTGCAGCGCAGACCCAGGAAGTTGCAGAAACCAGGAACATGGAATGAGGAGAGCCAGGAGCAGTGAGCAGAGCGTGTACAAGAGGGAAATCCATGAGGGCTACAACCACTGGCAGTGCTGGAAGGATGGGGCCACCTAAGCCCCGTGGAATTTATATCTTGCCACAGCTTGCCCTGGGTGATGGACATGGAGCCACAGGCTTAATATTTACCCTGCTGGGTTTCAGTCTTGCTGTGGTCCCACTGGTTTGTCTTGTTTCTTTTTGGAATGGGAGTGTTTACCCCGTGCCACTATATGTTGGTAGTGTAACTTTTTGATATTTACAGGGGCTCATTCCTAAGAGTTTGCTGTCAGTCTCAGATGAGCCTAGGGACTTGGACTGTTCAGCAGTGCTGGACCTGTCAGCCTTGGACAGCTCCTAGAGATGGACTGAGTGTGTTGTGCATAAAGAGCTACACAGGAGTCTTTTAGGATCCAGGGCAATGTTATGGCTAGATGTCCCTCAAAGGCCTCATGTGCTCATGGGGAAGCTTTTGTAAGGCACTTGGATTATGGGGCTTTTAGTTGACTTGATGTTAGGAGGTGGGGCCTGTTCAGAAGACGTGGTCACTAGGGGCATGGCCTGGAGAGGTGCATCTTCCTCCTGGGCTCTTCCCTCCTATCTCTCCTTCCTGTCTGCCGCGCCCCTCTGCCATGCAAGGAGTGAGACTACTGAGACCGGAGCCAAAACAAGTCCCCCCCTTTAAATGGCAGGTGTTAGCCGTTGTGTGTCAGCTCTGATGCAGTAACCAAAACACCTGACAACATCAACATTTTACATACGCACTTGCTTTAAATATCTCCAGCAAGCAGCATATGAGTCATTTAGAGCCTCTGGCTTCACATATCCTGTGTGACTGTCAAAATCTGCCTGGGCTATAAACCCTGAGCTGCTGCCATCCTTGGAGTTCTGTGTCCTGGACACTCCAGACCGTGCTGCTGAGTGACCTCCCTGACCCCATACGCCCTCTCTGAGCCTCCTTCCCTGAGGCTCACTCGCATCCTCCCCACTGGGGTACTGGACGCCAGGCCTCAGGCCTCTGCTTAATTTTTTTATTAGTATATGTTTATAATACATAATAATTATATTCATTTTGGGAAATTAGTACATATATTGTATCTTTATCACTTTTGATCGCGTTTCTCCCTTTTCCCCTGTCTGCCCCATCTTCCCCGTCTCCATAAATTCTGACCTTGCTGTTGCAGCCTTACCCCCAAAGCAAACGGGTCAAAGGATCCCCAAATAAAGCTTGCTTGTGTGATCTACTGCCACCTGCTGGTCATATCTTTTCCTTGAGTAGCACTGAAATCCTCAAGCCCACCCCCTTATACTAGTACATAATAATCTCTAGTGAATATTCAACAAGAAGATACCAATCCTAAAATTATAGCTACATACTAATATATCCTCAAATCCAGAATTAATAGAGTTGCAAAGAGCAATTAACAAATTTACAAATACAGCAAGAGATTGTAGCACATTATTCTCACCATAGAAATCAATGCAGTAGAGTAAGGTTCTTTAGATGATGCAGAACCCCAGGTAGAGAGTGCATATTCGTTTTTTTTTTTTTTTTTGGTACCAGGAATTGAACTCATGACCTCACGCTTGCCAGGCAAGCGCCTATGCCACTGAGCTACTTCCCCAGCCTGAGAGTTCATATTCTTTCCAAGCACATCTGATATATTTATAAAAGTTGATGAGACATAAGTAAACATAAGTACCAGATTTGTGTCTTCATTATAAAATAGACAGTATTAAATATAGACAGTATTAAATAATAACAAAGTTATGCAAAATCCAGAAATTTTAGAAATTAAAAACATTTTTCCAAATAACCTATGGAACCAAGAATTATAGTAAGGATGAGAACACATTTAAAATTGAATAGAAATGAAGAGATTATAGATATATGTGTATATAAAACAGCTAAAGCAAGACTCAAGGAAATTTACCAGAAGCAATTTACTTTCCCGGGAAAGTCAACACTATACATTTAGAGTCTTGCCTGAGACCTGTGTTTACCTCTTGTTGCAGTATAGTCCAGAGACCAGTGGGCTGTCCAGATGTTCCACAGGGGCTGGGGATATAGCTCAGTGGAATAAGCGCCTGCCTAGCAAGCACAGGGTCCTGAGTTCGATCCCCAGTACCACAAAAAAAAAAAACAAACAGATGTTCCACAGAACTTCATATTTGTCCATTGTATCTATCAATTAAAATAGACTAAGAAGTGGGATGTGTGTTGGATATCCCGGTGAGACACACACATCCCCAAGAGTGGGAGAAAACCTCTAGATGAAGGGGCTTCCACATCAGTAATGATTTTAGCAAATCCAGTGGCCTAGCATATATCTAAATTAGACTAATAATAATAGTAATAATAGTTATTATTTTGTCTTTTTGAGACAGGGCTTTGCTATGCAGTTAAGGCTGGTCTTGGACTCACTTTGTAGCCCAGGCAGGCCTCAAACTCGCAGTGATCTTCCTGCCTGTCTCCTGAGTGCTGGGATTACAGGGATGCACTACTATTCTTGGCCTGGAAAATTATTATTGCCGTTCACATTTTCACTACCAAGAAGGAAGCATTATAGCCCTCTTTGAATTTTTGAAGGCAGTATAATACAACATGCCGAGGAGAACTGCTCCAACACTTGTGCCAAGTGACATAGAGGGCTGGCAGCTTTGATAGGAGAGGACTCTGCAGCAGGTCCAGACTACAGTACAAGCAGCACTAACATATGGGCCATACACCTAAGTAAACTCTGTGGTATCAGAATTGTATGCAGTGGGAAAAGACATCATGTGGAGAAGAAGTAAACATGATAGGAGAATCACAACAGTGATCTGTTGAGTTCTTCACAGCTAAGCCCATGCCATATACCTCTATGGTGCTCTTATGTGCCTTAATAGCTCCTGGCATACTACTGAACTCAAGTAGAGACAGAGTGCCAGCAGCGGGCATTCAGCGACCATGTGATTAGATGGCCCCTTCACGGGCTTGTTTTCTAGCTCTACGACAGCTGCAACAATCTATAATGAAAGGGAAAGAGCACATGGAAGGCATGAAGACAAAAGCAGCTGTTAGGAATAGGTGGCCCAGGTCCCCGTGTCAGCAAGGACGGGGGCACTAGGTTTTCTCCCTCAGCTTGCAGCCATGTGAGGGTTCCTGTGTGGTGGCAGGAGGATAAATGGTAAACTTGGTTCACTGAAAGGCCAGCTCGGGATGGGGGTGCAGACTGAAAAGGCCTCCTTTGGCTCTAAAAAGACAGCAACAGAGAACATCCCATCAAGGATGTTCAACACATTGTCAGTAAATGTGACATAACCCATGAATGAAGGACAGAGATCCTGTAAATATTTCCATAGATGCATGAAAACATTTGACCAAATTCTGTGCCCTTTCATGATAAAGTTGGAAAGGATTATACCTTATACAATAAACCCATAGATAACATTGTACTCCCCAGTGAAAAGCTGAAAGTTTCTTCTCAGGAACAAAACAAGGATACCCACTCTCACCACTTCTGTTCAACAGGAATGTTCTAGCCCAAGGAGTTAGGCAACAGAAAGAAAGAAATACAAGGCACCTGAATCAGAAAGGAAGAGGTGATACTGTCTCTATTTGCAGATGACACCATCTTATACAGATGCTGCTCGCTTAACCACCTACCAGTTTAGCAACTGTTGGGGCTGGGGGTATAGCTCAGTGGCATAAGCGCTTGCCTGGCAAGTGCAAGGTCCTGAGTTCAATCCCCGGTACTGGAAAAAAAAAAAAACACACACACACACACAGTTTAGCAACTGTTGGAGTTTATAACCTTTTTTTTTTGGTACACTTCTGTACATCTTGCTTATACAGCCTGAATGTCTTCTTGTTTGTACACCTTGTTTGCACAGTACTGTAATTTCTGCTGATTGTATTGTACAGTCCTGTCGTTTTACATTTTGTTACACATTACTGCACCTAAGAGTTATACAAATAAAAGCAAAGTCATCAAGTTGGAGTTTCCTTTGACCATTTCTTTGTTAGGAATATTGTAACATGCACAGTAAATACAATTACTCATTTAGTGATCGATTTCCTCAGCCACCTATTTGCAGGAATGGAACCTGGTTGCTAAATAGGGAAGGTCTGGAAATGGAGAGTACTGGGCAGTATATTCACCTCTTTGCCAGTATTAAAGTAGCTCTGTTTTTATTTCTCACTGGTTGGCACTTGTATACCTGAATTCATGATTCTTCAAACATTTCTTAGCAACATGTAATGAAAGGGCCTGGAAGTAAAGATGAGCAGTGGCAAGGAACATGTCTGGTACCAAGATATTTCCTCCTAAGTATCCTTCTCCCTGAAAGGATCCTGCCATCCTGGAATATGACTGGTTGTAGGGTGGTAAAGAGAAGTGAGTTTGAGACATGCGAGCGTCAGAAAGCAAAAAAGTACTTAAAGGTTAATGAAGTCATGTCTAAAAGGTACAGAAGCTACCATAGGGAGGCCTTCGGTGCCCGATTTGGAATATTAAAAATCACACAAAAATTATTGCTGGCCTGGTACATGCCACAGAACATGGATGGATCTTGAAAGTAGTACATTAAGTGAAAAATGCCAATCATAAAAGATAACATAATATATGATTCTATTTATATGAAATGTCCAGAAAGGCAAAGCTATAGAGACAAAAAGTAGATTAGTGGGTGCCAGGAGTTGAGGGGCGTAGGGGGAAGTGTTTGGATTTACGATTTTCCTGGGGTGGTGAAAACGTTCTACATTTTATTGGTGATGATTCTTAGCTGTAGCCGGCGTTTCATCACTGTGACCAAGTACCTGACGAGAACAACTCCAGGGAGGAAAGGTTTTCTTCAGCTGAGGTTTTCAGAGCATTCAGTCCACTTAGCTGTTTCCACCTCGACTGCGGCCTAAGCGGCAGAAGAAAGTTGCTCACCACGTGACAGCTGGAATGCAGGGAGAGCCAGGAAAGCCAGGAAGGAACAGGGCCAGGATGTACCCTTCAAAGGCCCCTTTCTGCCTTTGGCTGACGGCCTTTGACCTCAGCTAGGCTCCGCCTCCTAACTGTCCACTCAGCTAATGGCTTCCAATCCACAAATACGAGATATGTTTAGTTAGCTATTACCTGATTTTTTTCCTTAGCAGTGTCTTGATCCTCTCATTTCACTAGGCCCCACCTCTAAACATTGCTGCACTGGGGTCAAGCTTTCAATGGATGAGTCTTTGGGGGATGCTTCATATTCCAACCATAATAGTAAATATATACATATCGTTGAATTGTATACTTTACGTGGGCAAATTGTATAGCATGCAACATATACCTCAATGAAACTAAACTGTGACCTTCCTATGACCCCTTCAGTTTACTATATTGAAAAGCAGTATTTTTAAATGATTAATATATATATGTGTATATATATATATACATATATATATTTGAAAAGCAAAGAAAATGAAAATATTTATATAAACAAATAAGAAAATAAATTTCATTGGGCACATGGCAGCTCTAGCACATCAACTCTGAAAACTGGTTGTTAAAGAACACTGTATTTTTCTTGTCTTTTATGTAGGAAATATAGTTCATAAAAACCAGAAGTAAGCTATTCTTTACAGAGGGATGACAGGTAACAACTACTGAAAGAACAAAACAACTCTCATTCTTCAACTCTTAATGAAACAACTGATTTGTGATGAAATTGCTAGGGCAAAGCTTGATGAGTTGAACACTGTATTGGAAGTCCTAGGGAACACACACACACACACACACACACACACACACACACACAAACCCCCAAACCCCCTCAAAACAGAAAGAGATATACAGATTGGGAAGACAGAAAACTGCAAAAGGGATAAATTTTTATGTACAAAATCTTAAAGTATCAGCAGAGAATAATGGGCTCAGAAGTGACTATTGAAAGCCTGTGGGATATGAAATTAACATCTAACTTGTTTACCTATCTACAATTAAAAACACCACGATTTACATTAGCAAATACATTGGTGTAATTCTTACAAAATGTGCATAATCTATATAAAAAGACTATATAACTAATAAAAAAGCTATAAAATAGCTAAATAAAAAAGATACTGCATATTCAGGAACTGGAAGACTAAATATTAAAATGTAGCTTCTTTCCAACTGAATCTACAGAGTCAGTGAAATAACTGGAATCCCTACCAGTTATTTGGTTAATATAGACAAACCAATTCTGAAGTTTCTATGGAAGGGAAAAGATCCAACTTCCTGAAGAGAAAGGGCAAAGTTGAAGGATTGACCCTACCCAATTCCCAGACTTATGAAGAAGCTGTAGTTGTCAAGAAGATGTGAAGTTCATGAGAGAATATTATACTATTCAGTTTATTAGTAAAACTGCTAAGGTTATCAGTATTTCTGTGAGCAACAGCCTTGGCCACAGGCCTTATGTCTGAAATATGGAATTTTATTGTCATTCTTTTCTAAATCAGTATTTACAACTTTGATGTTTCTGACCCCAGTAATACTTTACTGATGTATGACTAATTTATTACATTATAATAAAAAGCCTTTGTAATTTCTGCATTTTAGAATATACTGAAATCTTGTTTTTTATATCATAATTACTTTTTTGAGTGCTTTAAACTTTAAAAAATTACATAGAGCCAGGCATGGTGGCACATGCCTATAATCCTAGCATTTGGGAGGCTAAGGCAGAAGGATCACTGCAAGCTTGCGGCTAGTCTGGGCTTCATAGTGAGTTCAAGGCTGGCCTGACTTACACAACAAGATCTTGTTTAAAAAACAAAACAAGCTGGGTGTGGTGGCACACACCTGTAATCCCAGCACTCGGGAGGCCGAAGCAGGAGTATTGTTTTGAGTTAGAGGCCAACCTGGGCTACAAAGTGAGCTCGAGGCCAGCCTGAACTGCATAGCGAGACCCTATCTCAAAAAGACCAAAAATCTGCCCCCTAAAAAAAAACAAAAACAAATTACATAGAAAGATGGATCAACTGAACAGAACAGAAAGCCCAGAATGAAAAACCAAATTTATATGTATATAGGATAGCTGGGATAGGTGTATTGCTGAAGTCTGTGGTTTATTGAAAGGAACAGTCAATGCTTAAAATTTTTTTTTCTTGGACCAATTTTGCATGCTTGAGTCTGGTAATCAGAATGACTGATCTGAAAACAACAATATGTAGTGTAAGAACCATTGTTGAATGCCTACTATCTTGTATGGTGAAGCTCTGCATCATTTCCAATGTTTTTTTTTATTACCTGTTACTGTCTTTGATTGTTTGATCAATCTCATATTCTTATATCTGGTGGGCTGAGCAACTTTGTTGAAGATAACAGTATGTAACGTACCAACCGTTGGTAATCCCTGTCATTTTGTTTTGAGGTCATGTATTTTTTTTGTTGTGTTTGTGTGGTTTTATTTTGCCTTCATTGTTGTTTTGTTAGTTTTTCTAATTTTTAAAATAAAAAAAAAGCCCAGAGATAGTCATACAAATTTATTCAACTGATTTTTTGACTAACCAGCAATGGCGATCATAGACCTAAATGTAAAATGCAAAGCTACAACACTCAGCAAGGGAAATCCAGGTAATTGTAGGTTTGGTGGTGACCTTTCAGGTATATGCAGCAGGCACTGCCTGTGAGGGAACAACTTGATAAGCTGGGCTGCTGCTAAAACAAACCCTCATGCGAGGGTGGTGGTGTGCACTTGTAATCCCAGCACTTGGGAGGCTGAGGCAGGAGGATCGTTGTAAGTTCGAGCTCAAGGCAAGCCTGGGCTACAGAGTGAGCTCAAGGCCAGCCTGAACTGCATAATGAGACCCTGTCCCCAAAGGACAATAAATAAATAAATAAATGAAATGAAAGGAAATGAAATAAAACAAAATGAACCCTTCTGCTCAGTGAAAGGCACTGTCAGTGAGAAGACAGTGGGCTGGGCAGAAACCTGTACAGACCACACATCTGAGAGCCTGGGTATCCAAAATATACATCTAGAGAGCTCAGAATGATAAGACAATAAAGCAAATTAAAGAAAGACAAAAGATATAAACAGACACCTCACTGTGTTGGCTCTGTGCCACTGCAACAATGTCCAGAGGCAGCCAGCTTACTAGTGGAAAGGTCCCGTAGCTCAGGGTCCGTCCAGCAGCCTTGCCAGCACGCTGCCTGGAGAGGACAGTGAACTCACGGTGTGTAAGAGGAAGGGAAGGGAAGCAAGAGGAGGAGGAGGAGGAGGAGGAACAGAGGGAAAGGTGGAGGAGGAGGCTACGAGAGAGGAGGAAGATGAGCGGGGAGGAGGAAAAGAAGATGAGAGCCTGCCAAGTCCCCCGCTGCCTGGAGGAGAAAACTTCAGGGGCGGAAGTTCCCCTCCAGCCCGCCCTGCAGTACCTCCGAGGGAGCAGTTGTCTATCCACACCTGGGCTGGGGACATCCAGCCCCTAAGCCTGGCACTCACCAAAGCAGAGCGTTCAGGAGCATTGGATGGAGACTCGGTTCTCCATCTCTGAGGATCACAGGCAGGTGAGCACTGCTGCTCAGGACACCATATCATCCACTAATGGCAAGCCAAAGCGAGTAGCACTTGCGAGGCTGCTGGAGCGGATGTGGCCCGCAAGGATGGGAGGTTCATGTGAGCCTGCTACACAGGCGTCTGCACAGTTGCAGTCCCGCCACCCGACCTGCAGATGCGCGGTGCCCACCAGCAGGGTGGACTCTGGTCTACCAGGCAGTGCAGAGCACTGGACACTGCCAGATGATGCTGAACCAAGAATGCTCACGAGATCTTTGCTCCTACTGTGACGTGCAAGACGCTGGTAAAAAGCCTGTGTGAGAACAGGGTGCTTGGGCAAGGCCCACCTGTTGAATGGGTCAGTGGTTTCCAAGGGTGTGGGGAGGGATGCACAGGCACACAGCATCCTCCCGGCCAGGTGGCTGCGCACACTGAGCCCTCCTGGACTGCCAGGGTGCCAGACCTCACCATGTCAGCCATGCCAGGTGCTGCACTCCCAGCTACCTTGCACTGCCAGCTCCAGGTCTAGATCAGGTGTCGTGCAGACACAGCTGTTCTGACACATTGACAGTAACAGGGTCCATCCCCTTGGCTGCTGCTTGAGCCAGTTCTATGGCCAGTTCTCAGTGGCATCATGGGGTTCCATGAGCTATGTGCAGCGACCTTCCATCCACACCAAGGCCAGGACTGGCTGCTCAGTGCGGGCGGCCACCTCCCCTGAGGGGCGCAGACAAATGGGAGGCTAATGACCACTTCCTACTATTCCATCCATGCCCCCTACCCTGCCGGTCAAAGCCCTTGCTCTGCTGGACATGAGGAACTCACACTCTCCTTCCTGCACCCAGGCTCCAGTGTCCTGTGGACTAAGGCAGACGCATCCAACCTGGGCCCCAGGCCCAGCAGCCCACATGGACGCTAGCAGGCAGTGAACAGTGCCACAGGTGGCCGACTGTTCAAAGTGGGTCAGGAGCTGTGAAGAAAACTTGTGCTTTGTGAAGACAAATATCTAAACCTCAAAGACTTTAATATTATGGGGAAATTTGTCAAGTATAAAATAAATTATAAAAAGAAAGGAAATAGTAAAGCTTATGTATTAAGCAAATGTAATTTGGCAAACAGAATGTTTCCTGGGTTACTTATTGACTTAAAAACAAAGAATCAGCCCAAATAGTAAAATATAAAAACACACCAATGTTTTGCAGGCTCACTGGGCGTGGTAGCGCATGCCTGTAATCCCAGCACTCAGGAGGCTGAGGCAGGAGGATTGTCACGAGTTCTAGACCAGCCTGGGCTATACAAAGTAAGCTCAAGGCCATCCTGAACTGCATATTGAGACCCTGTCTCAAAAAGACAAAAAAAAAAAAATGTTTCGCAGGCTCTGGGAAAAAGAATTTTCAGCAGAATACAAAAACATAGAGCATTCTTTAACTTGTCTGTAATGCCTTAGTGTGGCAGAGTGAAGCATGGCCATTTTCAATAACAGAATCAATCACTGAGCAAGGCGTTGTAAGTTAGTCCCCAAGATGAAGGTTATTAAGCATCATAAACATACACTAATAAAAATGAAAGTATAATTTAGATTTTAATTTTTTTGAGAGTTATTCACAGTCTCACTATGTAGCCCATGCTAGCCTTGAACTTACTGTGTAGCTCAAGTTGGCTTAAACTTGCAGTGATCCTCCTGCCTCAGCCTCCCAAGTGCTAGAATTATAGACTATAATAGTTTCGCTTCAATAAAAACTCCTTAAACAGTGAAAAATGGGTGAAGACATACCTGATAGTTTTATGTTGGCACACCGATTTCCTCAGTCAGAATTGAGGAAAAATTCTGTATTGCTAAGAAAAAAACCTTCCACACTGACAGTCATCTGTTAAAACTTTCCTTTCTGCAGCCTGCCTCTAATGGCTCGGTTTTAAATACCAATCAAGAATATACAGTATTTTTCCAGCTGTGATTTTATTTCTGCAAATAAAAACTACAGATAATTTTTCTTCTAAAAACTGTTCAAGCAGATTTCCTTTTAAGTGTACTGCATTAGAAGTGTAAGGCTAACTTTGGTTCTTCTTAACATTCATTCAGGTAGTCACTAAAACTAGAATTAAAAATCTATTTAGCTAACCCACTTGACGTTGCCTCCTGTCACTTTTTTTCTTTTTCAGATTAGTTTTTGAGGTGAACTAATGGGATAAGAGGGCTCTTCCTCCTGTCTAGAAATGCAGGCTTCTTACTAGGTTCAACATTCAAGTGTGTTTCTCTATGTCATTTGGCTCATTTAATTTTTATTATGCTTGATCTGTATTATGACATCGAGTTTGGCCTTACTGACTCAATGTTCCCAGTATACTTACAGATCAGCTTTGTTCTTAACTATGGAGACACTGAGCATTCATTTTAATGCTGTTTTATCAAATGTAGTTTGGAAGCAATAAATCAGCAGAAGACCCTGCGGATGAGCCAGGTATGTAGCGAGTTCTGGGTCCTGTGTACAACCTGCACACACTTGTACCTTAACCTTCCCTTGTCCTGAAAGAGAAGCAGTGCAGGATGGCGGTGACTTTCAGGGCCCCTTGAATCCGGGCAGGGGCAGCTTCGTCTTGTTCGGGTCCTACTGACGCGAGAGGATCTTGGGCCCCAGGATGCTGATGAACAGCGCTCCATTGGGGGCTGTGATCAGGATGGCTAAAAAGGCCACTGTCATCACATCCTTTGAGTAGGCCACCAAGTGGGGTGCCGTGCGCCGCGCTGTCTCCAGAGCCAGGGGACCTAGTACAGCCTGTGTTGGGGTGGGGTGTGAAGGAAAATGCTAATCAGAGGTAACGTAAGTCAAAATACACAGTCCTATTAAAAGAAACAAAAATCTAGTACTAAACTATTAGAAAAAGATGAAAAGTGCTGAGCAGTCTGAGTTCTGCTTCTTCCGAGCAGACAGACCTGGAGGAAGGGGCGAGTACTAGCACAGCGGTGCAGGCCTGTCCCCTCACACTGGGCTTACTTTGCCCTGGCCTCAGAGTCCCAAGTGCAGGGCTGGGGATATAGCACAGCGGCATAAGCACTTGCCTGGCAAGTGCAAGGTCCTGAGTTTGATTCCCCGTACCAAAAAGAAACAAACAAACAAAAACAACAAAAAAACAAAGTTCCAAGTACACAGGCATTGCTCGGCTGCTCTATGTCATCACCAGGTCAGCTGCCCAAGGCCCTGCACAACCCTGAGGGTTCTCGGTCACAACCCTGAGGGTTCTCGGTCTCTAGGCTTCCTTACTCAGCTCACTCGTGTGTGTGTGTGTGTGTGTGTGTGTGTGTGTGCGCGCGCGTGAGAGAGATACAGCACAAAGCACAAGAGGACTGGAATCTGGCAGTGTGAATTCTGTTTTTGCTACAGCTGCGTGAATGATCTCTTAAAGGTGACTCAAATTCTCTAGCCTAATCACTTGTGAAATCAACAAACTACCTCACTGTCTACACCTGAGGGTTAACACGAGAAGCAATCAACACTCGGCACACAGTAGGTATTCAGACGGGTTTGCATTCCTTTCTCCTCACCCCCTCCTCATCCCTGCCAAGTGATGAATGCCTTTGAAGTCTTCCTTTTAGAGTGATCACTCTCAGTCGTAACATTTTTTGGAAGGTATCTTCTATTATATTTATTTTAATGACATGAAACAAATTCTTTGCTAATTCTCTTTCTTGATATTAACTAATCTGGGCAAAAAATTGCCTTATACTTTTTAGGGATTAAATACAGATATATAGAGTTCAGAGCTGTAAAGTACAGCAACAGCATGCTAGCTTTCCGTCACTGTGACAAAATACCTGAGGAACAACGCTGGAGTGAGACGGGAGACCTGGAGGGCGGGGCCCAAGGTCGCGGCTCTATCGCCACTCTGCCGATTCGGGCCGCTCTCCTCAGGGCCCACCATTTCCCAGTGGTGCCATCATGTCATGCATGCAAAAGTGGGTTAATATGTGGAGGGGGTTTGGCCCCCAAGATCTAGCAACCTTCCGTGAGCCTCGCTACTGCACACACGAGCCTTTGGGGGACCTGTCCGATCTGGACCACAATGGCCTGGTGATAGAAATATTACCTCTGATAAAGGACACCCTCAATTTAAGGTCAGCTTCCACATCTCAAATCAATGACTAGAGACAGGACAGCTTAGAGGGAGACAAGATAACCGGAGAACAAACTACAAAGACTCTTACAATGTAGAAAAGGGTTTAAACATGAATGTGTCAAAAATCACTCTTAAGAGATAATGGTGGCAATAACTGTGACCCAAACAATACTACTTATGCAGTTGTAGAGCACTTGTCATGCGGCAGGTACCGTTCTTCAGGCTTGACATTTAGTAACTCACTTGACCCTCCTATTAGATGATAAATGAGTACGATGTAATGACTGAGATTTAGGGTTCTTTCTTTGGCAGGATGCAATGAGCAAACTAATCTTAAATTTATGAACTGAATTCCTTACCCTTTTATGATGTTCCATTTGCCTACTCTAATTTTTATTGGTATTTCTAAATAGTGTTAGAAAAAAAGATAGAAGTCCAGCCAATTCTACTTCAGGAGCAGAGAATGGAGGAAGAAGGTAAAGATGAAGAAAGTGTTAAATTTTGAATTTAAAAACTTTGTTGATTCACTTCATAGGTAGGACACTCTCATCATCTCTTGTGTTGTGACTTTAATGCATAAATAATTAATTTTGGGCTGTTGCTACAGCTCAGTGGTAGTTTACCTAGCAGAGACAAGGCCTGGGCTTCAGCCTTTAACACTGAAAAAAAAAAGCCTTTGCCAGTCCCTACACCCAGCTTGATATTCTTTTCAGCGATGGCACATGGCCTAGACTCAGTAGCAAGGATCAGGCAGAAAGAGAAAATAGCACAGGACCTGGGTGAGTCTCTTTCCTAGATTTCTGTTTTCCTGCTTCAGGGGTATCTGAATGAGAAAAAAAATTGCAAGTGTATTGTTGGAAGGAGGGAGAACAGGCAGATATTCCCTCTGTAGATTTATTATTCCCTAGAGCAGAGGTTAAAAACAAAAAGTCATTATTTCTATTTACTCAAAGGTAAGATAAAATAACAATCTTGTTAACTGAGCACCCCATGAGCCAGCAGTTGTGATAAGCACTTCACATGGATTATTTCACTTAATCCCTACAACACTGTGCTGCAGGAGCTGTAATTACAGACCCCACTGTAAAATGAGGAAAACAAGGCTCTAAGAGATAAAGAAGTAATTTGTCTAAGGTTATAGGTAAGTAACATGGTATTCAAAACAGACAGTGTGATCCTGTCACTTTCTTTCTTAACCATGATAATGGAGAATTTTGTTGCATGGAAATTTATAAGCTTCTGTTAGGCAACTTGATAAAGAAAAGAATTCTAGGAAATGAAGGTGTGATGCTGCCAAGTTAGTTTAAGTCAGTAGCAATGTCTTTCAGCAGGAGAAGAATATCACTGAAAAAGGGAACAAAACTACATCTTCTTTTTCATCTGTCTGTCCGTCCATCCATCCATCCATCCATCCATCCACTCATCCACCCCATCCATTCACTTTTGTAGGCTTGCAATGCATATTTACCCCCTGCCTGCCAGGCACTGTGTTAAACGCTAGGGAAAGGAATGAAACAAAAACAAAAACACAATAAAAACCAGTGTCTTTGTTCTTCCTATATAGTACGTGAGGGGGTTTATTCACTAATCAAACAGCCATAAAAATAAATGCTTAGAGCCAGGCATGGTGGTGCACACCTGTAATCTAAGCCCTTGGGAGGCTGAGGCAGTAAAGATCACTATGTGTGTGAGAGCAGCCTGGGCTACAGAGACAGTTCAAGACCAGCTTGAACTACATAGTGAGACTCTGTCTCAAAAAGAAAGTATAATTAAAGACAACATTTATATATTTATGCGGTGGAGTGAGTGGCAGGATTCGGAAATGTATAGTTTAAAAATAAATGTGTCCCTACTTTAAAATCTTAACATTTAGTTATAATGTTTGCCAAAATATAAAATTCCAATTTCCACATATATTATTATTTTATATTTTAGGAAAATAGATATAATATTTGCACAAAATTAAAGAAGTATTTGTCATTAAAAGTACAATTTAATTTTTAGAATAATTACTTTTAAAAGCAAGATTCTTTAAAAATTACATTACTTTCAGTAAAGAGTTACATCAGTTCAGCATTTTATTTATTTATTTATTTATTGGTACCAGAAGTCAAACTCCGGACTTTGAGCTCGCCAGGCAGGCATCGTGCCACTGAGCTATATCCCTGGCTGGAGTAACATTTTTCACTAAGAATTAAAAAAAGATAATCACCAAAACAAAAATTATTACAATGATTTAACATATTGTTACCTGGACTGTTGCTTTGGGCATCCATGATAGAGCAATAAATATTTTCTCCTTAAACGTAAAACCAGCAAAACACATTAGTGCAAATGTGCTTAAAATTCGGACAAATACTGCCAAACACAGGGTAATGACAGAAGTGCCTACAACAGATAAAAATAAATGTAAGCAACAAAGTATTTAGGAAGAAGTATGATTTTATGCCTGGAAATATGATTTCTAGCCTGGGCATGGTGGCGAATGCCTGTCATCCCAGTACTGGAGAGACTGAAGCAGGAGAATCGCTGTGAGTGTGAGCCTGGGCTACAAGGTGAGCTCAAGGCCAGCCCAAACTGCACAGCGAGACCCTGTCTCGAAAAGGTAAGTAAATAAATAAATAATTTCTAAAACATGTGAAAGCATTTTAAGGCTGTTGCCTCTGTGATTTTAAAATAAAAGTAACAATGATAAAGAATACTGATATGACTGAGGCTGGCACATGAAGTACCAATGACCTTGGGGTGAGACTGCTGTGACAACCACAGAGATGACAGATGCTCAATTGTAAACTGACAATTTCTCAATTGAATTTACTCAGTGCTGAACTGACAGACTTTTGGAGAAACACTTAAAGGAAAGCAATAGCATCTGATGCTGTCTAGTATTTCCCCTCCGAAAAGAATCTTAATCTGTTTCCTCAGATCACTCAGGAAGGTATTCGGGGCTCCTTTTGGTCAAACAAATGAGTAAACACACAACAAACACAAGAGCAAATGCAGTGTATTAACAAGGAGTTTTTAAAGAAAATAGTTTATAGCTACTTAAATACTATAAGGTATTCATAGGTATTCACAGTTTTCCTAAATATTTTATACCTTCTGTGCTCTCATTATTCTTACCAATAGCATTTGATTCAAGGGATGAAACCGACACTTCTGATCCAACTAAGCCAAAAAGAAGAGGTTCAAAAATAGCCCATGCATTTGTAATAAGTTTTTGGACTCCACTCTGAGGAAAAGAGAAACACATTTATAGTTATTTGTGGCTACATGAAGAGAAGTGCATTTCAAAGACTTAAAAGTCATGTTTAACATTTAATAGACAAGATATTTTATTTTTACGAGAAATGTGACAACCTAATTAATAAAAATGGAGTAGGCCAATCTTTTATTCAAACATTTATATAGAGCTCAAAGCCAGCTTCAAAAAATTATGTAGAATTTGATGAAAAGATACCCAGAAAGCTACTAAACAAACAGTATTATTAGGTCATTATGTCACAGAATGCGAGAGGTCTTCAGCATTCCAGTAAGAGTTCCAGCTTGTGTTCGTGAGGTAACTGAACAGAGACAGAAGCCCATTCTGCTTGCTGAGAACACACGAGGTCACACGCACATTGGGCTCCTGGGAGGCTGTTGGGAAGACCCATACTCAGTTATCTCTGAAGCCAATGCCAGGAAAGTGAAACTGAGATGTTGCAGGCTACTATGAAAACAACGGCAACAAGAACCTTCTGGTAGTGTGTTAGGCCTGCTTCCAAAGGACTCAGGTTGATTACTTCAAATTATTTTTCCTTGAATCTAAACTAAGAAATGTATACTGGATTCTTCTGTGGTTGCCTGTCCAGCTCTACTTTCGGAGATGCATCTCTCTCAGTGTCATTTTACAGTTCAAAGGGAAATGACAGGAAAAGCCCCACGGCATAACAGTACTCCGGCTTTTCTCCAGGAACTGGTATGAGGAGATTTGTCTCCATCTGGGCTTCTTGTTCATTACTGACACATAAGAACTTTTATGTCTATTGCTTGGGGCATAAACTGCCTTTATAATTAGTCCCTTGAAGACTGGATTTTCTGACTGCCATTTAGAAAAGTTTTAAAAAGGGGTAAAACAAGGAAAATAATATTGTTGCTTCTTTATAGCATATTTTCCTGTTACTTGAAATCTTTAAAACCCATTTATTATTGTTTCTTTTATACTAGTTTTGATTTTATTTTAATTGAATTTGGTGAGTTAATACCATTTAATTAGTTTTATAATCATGATTATATTGGAATACTATACAAAATGCAAGAGTTTTGGGTAGGGAATTTCTCAAGCAGATTCTAAAGTTAATCTAAGAAAGACTATGGGGGCCAGGCATGCTGGTACACACCTGTAATCCAAGCACACAGGAGGCTGGGACAGGAGGACTGCTGTGCATTCAAGGCCAGTCTGGGCTACATAGTGAGTTCAAGGCCAGAACTAAACTACATAGTAAGACCCTGTCTTGAAAAAACAAAACAAAACTACAACCAAACAACAAGAGCAACAACAGGAATATGGGCCAAGAAGTAAAATAAGGGGGCAGCTTCTGGTTTGTATTTTGTGATACAAAACCGCACTGATTAAAAACAGTGGTATTGGCATAGAAATGGAATAGGTAAGTAAAATTAATAGGGTAAGTAGAATATATAGAAATCTGTATATGTATGTGTGGGAATTTAGATTATGTTAACAGGCATCCAAAATAACAAATATATGTATAAATAAATAATTCACTGAAAATTACTAATTTATATGGACATACATGAATGTACATTATCTATTGTAAGTCTGTATTGTGTATGAATACACATACACATGTGTATATATAACTGGAAGCAAGGACATCACAACAGTCACAGAAATTCCAGATGAATTAAAGAACTAAATGCCAAAACATATAAACACAAAATAATGAATTCACCATATCCTGCAATTATCCTTTAAAACTGAAAGAGAAATAAAAACTTTCTATGACAAAAAGAATCTTAAGAAATTCATGACTCCTAAGCTAGCACTACAGAAAATACTTGAGGGAATTCTCAACAGAGAATGAGGCCGACATCAACAAAAGCCCTGAGAAAGGATGTATCTAACTGGGAGAGCAGTTAAATGAAGGTAAACTAGAATGGAGTCAGTACTGAAAAAATAATATGATGGAAATCAGCAAATACTTTTTAATAATAGTGCTCAATATATGTGGACTCAACTTCCCAGTCAAAAGACACCGATGAGCAGATTAGGTCCAAAAGCAAAACTCAACTACAGTACTTGGCACCCACAGAGATACCATCTCATCCACAAAGAAACACAGACATGGAAAGTGAAAGGATGGAAAACACCACCCTATGCAGCTGAGCCCCACAGCAGCAGGAGCAGCTTAATCTCAGTCAAAGTGAACTTCGAGCCACAATTGGTCAGAAGAAACAATAAAGTCACTACAAAATGTGAAGGGGACAATTCAACAGGAAGAGATAACAATTATAAATATCTAAGCACTAAATGTGCACCAGATTTCATAAAACAAGCAAAAATCACTTGATGTAAAACGACAGGCTCCAAAATAATCATAGAGGGAGATTTTAATACTTTACTCTCACAAATAGGTCAAGAAAACAAAAACTCAAGAAAGAAATATCAGAATAGAACCATACCCCTGAACAAATGGGAATTATCAGATAGCTACAGAGTGTTTTATCCAACAGTATCAGAATACACCTTCTTGACAGCAGCACATGGAACTGTCTCCAAAGTATGCCACACCTTAGGCCACAAAGCACATTTAAATTAAAGCAAAAATGAGTTGAAATAATCTCTTGTATTCTGTCATTTCTCGAGGGAAGCAAATTAGAAATCAACAGCAAAACAAGTCACAGAATCTGTGAAAACATGTGGAGAATAAATTATACACTCTGGAATAATCAATGAGCACAGAAGAAATCAGGCAGAAAATGAAAATGTCCCTAGAATCAAATGACAATGGTAATACAACGTAGCAGAACCTGTGGGACACAAAGCACTTCTAAGAACCATGAATAGCCATGAATGTTTACATTAAAAAAAACAGAGTGATCTCTAACAAACAACCTAGTGATGCATCTAAAGATTCTGGAAAAACAAGAGCAATCCAAATCCAAAACTTGTAGAAGGAAAGAAATCATAAAGATCAGAGCTGAACTGGGACAATAAACCACACAGGGTCAGTGAATCAAAGAGCTGATTATTTGAAAGGACAAATGAGAGCAATACACTCTTAGCCAGACTGACCTAAAGAAGGAGACAAAAGACACAGTTCAAGGCAGTTAGAAATGAGAAAGCTGAGATCACAGCAGACACCACTGAAATCCAGAGGGTTATAAGAAATTTAATTTTGAAAACTATTATTCCAACAAATTGAGAATCTAGAAGAAATGGATAAATTATTAGACACATAAGGTTGAGCAGAACTGAACCAAGAAGATATGGCAATCCCAAATAGACCAGTAACAGACAATGACACTGACACAATATTAAAAACTTACCAACTAAGAAAAGCCCAGAACCCAGTGGGTTCACAGCTAAATTTTACCAGAACTATGGTACAGAACTAACCAAATACTCCTTAAACTTTAAAAAAAATTATTTTAAAGAAAAATAAAAAAATATAGAAACAAAAAAAACCCAGAATTTCAAAACAATATGACAGGAGGGTAACAATGGTCAACATATTGCGTATTGCTATCTTCAAATTAGTTACTCAGAGCACTAGATAGCAGCATTTAATTGTCCGAAGAATATGAGCACAAACCTATCCTTTCAATGAAATGAGAGAAATTAGTAGCATAACTATCTTAACTTTTATATGTACATATCTATCTATCTATCTATCTATCTATCTATCTATCTATCTATCTTCTTCTGGGAAGACAATGGAAGGGGAATAGCTGGGTCAAATGGGACCCTAGCTTAAACTCTAATGAAACTGGAAGGAGCAGAACACTGCCACACTCATTCTGTGAAGCCAGCATTGCCCTGATGCAAAAACCAGACAAGGACTAACAATAACAACACCACCACCACCACCACTAAACTGTAGGCCAATATCCTTGATGACCATACATGCAAAACTTTTCAACAAGACACTTACAAACAGAAAACAACAGATCATTAAAAAAGATCACATATCATGACCAAGGTTAGCTTCATCCTAGGGCTGCAAGGATGGTAAAGCATATGTAAACTAATAAATGTGATATGCCACATAAATAGAAGTAAGGATAAAATGACATGGTCTTCTCTATAAATACAGAAAAATCCTTTGACAAAACAAAAATCCATTCAAGATAAAAACACTGATAAAAGTAGTTAAAAAATGATCTTAGTGCTAACTGACAAAAACCATGTATGACAAAGCCACAGCCAACATGATACTAAAATGGGGAAAAACTGAAAACATTCCCTCGAAAATCAGGAACAAGACAAGGTTGTCCCATCTCACCACTTCTGTTCAATGTGTAACTGAAATGCTAACCAGAACAATCAAGCAAGAGAAAGAAAGAAAATATATGAATAGAAAATGAAGAGGTCAAACTATCATTATTTGCAGATGATATGAACCTTGCTTTACCTATAAGACACCAGAACTCCACCTAAAGAATGACAGAGCTAATCAACTAATTCAGCAAAGTGGCAGGATACAAGATCAACACATTAAAATGAAGAGAATTCTTGTATACCAGTAATGAACCCACCAAGAAGGAAATCAGGAAAGCAATCCCCTTCATCATAGATTGAAAAAATTAAGTACTTAGGAAATACTTAGATTAAATACTTAGGAATCAACCTAAGGTAGAGGTAAAAGACCTCTATAAGGAAAAGTATAGTGCTCTGAAGAGACTGAAGAAGCCACTGGAAAATGCAGACATCATCCTGTTCCTAGGTAGACAGAATCAATTTTGCCAAAGCTATACTATCAAGAATAACATATGGACTTAATGCTATCAGAATGCCAACAACATTCCTCATAGAACTAGAAAAAATACTAAAATTTATATGGAACCAGAAGAGACCAAGAACATCAAAGCAATCTTGAACGAAAAGAGCAAAGCAGGAGGCACTATAGTTCTAGATTTTAAATTATACTACACAGCTACAGTGAGAAAAACAGCATAGTAGTGTCACAAAAATAGACATATAGACCAATGGAACAGAATAGTAGACACAGAAACAGCCTTATATACCTCTAAGCATCTACAGTCTTTGACAAAAGGGCTAAAAAACAAATGCTGGAGAAAAAATTGCCTTTCCAACAAATGATACTAGGAAAACAGGTTATCCACATGCAGAAGAATGAAACTAAATAACTCTCTCTCTCTCTCTCTGTACTAAGATGAAAATGGAAGAAAGATGAAGGTATAAAAACAGAAATATTAAATTTCCTAAAAGATACAATAAGAAAAACACTTGAAGACACAGGTATAGGCAAGGATTTCCTGAACAGAACCCTAGTTGTTCAAGAAATACCACAGGTCAACATATGGAATTATGTCACGTTAAAGACAAGTACAGCAAAGAGAACAATCAACAGAGTATAGAGAAACCTTTCGGGTGGGAAAAAATTTTTGCCAGCTACTCTTAGAGAACTAGTATCTAGATATATAAAGAACTAAACAAACAAACAAAACCAAAAAAACCCCACATAAAAAAAGGGCAATTCAAATGAATAGACACTTCTCAAAAGAAGAGGTACAAATGGCCAATAGGTACATTTAAAAATGTTCAGCATATTTGGCTATTAGGGAAACACAAATCAACACTAGAGTCTATCTTATCCCTGTTAGAATGTCTATCATTAAGGACTAAATACAATAAATACTGGTGAGGATATGGGGGAAAATAAACCCTTCTACATTGTATGTGACAATGTAAACTAGTACAACCACTATGGAAATCAGTGTGGAGATTCCTCAAAGAACTAAAAATAGAAATTCCATTTGACCCAGCTATGTCTCTCCTGTGTATATTATAGTGATATCCATGTTTATATCAGCAGTATTCACAATAGCTAGATTTTAGAAACAGCCTATATACCCATCAACAGATGAATGGTAGAGACAATGTGGTATATACGTGCAAAGAAGTATTACTCAGTCATAAAGATATATCAGCAATTTGAGGGAAAATAGATGGATCTTGATAATATTAAGTGAAAATGGATGGATCTTGATAATATTAAGTGAAATTAATCAGACATATAGGTTTAAATATCACATGGTTTCTTTTACATGAGAGACCCAAAATATAAATAACTTAAAGACCAAATAAAGGAGAGAAGGGCCGGGGATAGAGCTCAGTGACATAGCACCTGCCTGGCAAGTGTAAGGTCCTGAGTTTGATTTCTAGTACCAACAAAAATAAATAAATAAATAAATAAATAAATGAAAGGAGAGATAGTACAAAATAGAGAGGTAGGTTTTTTTGTTTTTTGAAAATGAGTAAAGGGATCTGGGGAAGGGGAGAAAGGAGTAGGGCAGTAGTGGCAAACTTATGGCATGCATGCCACAGCGGGCTGTTTGCATCACTGAAAGCTCTAAAAGTTTGCCATCACTGGGTAGGGGATTAAAAATGTTACAGATACAACAATTATCTATCTATCTATCTATCTATCTATCTATCTGTCTGTCTGTCTATCTATCTATCTATCATCTGTATATCATCTATATCCATATCTATCCCCTATAATAAGTGTTACTTTTGTATATCAAACTACATACTAATAAAAAACTATCAAAATTTTAGATGGCAGTATAAAAAATAGTATATCTTTATAACATGCATAATGTCAAAATCTTGGGTGAGGAATTCTTAAACAAAACAGTCCAAAATCAGAAAGGAAAACCTGATAGGTTTGGCTATAGAAAATTTTATTTCATACACAACTTCATATAAGTGATACCATAGACAAAGTTGAAGAAAAGTAAAAATTATGTGCAACACATGTTATTATATATACAGATGTCCGTATGCTATATATTATGATGTATATGTATATAAGTATCAGTTGCCATAACATAAAAAGAAACTATAAATTAGAAACAAAAAAGCAAATATACCAATAGGAATGGACAAAGAATACCAATTTAAAAAGAATATGTGAAGGGAAGCTTAGTCCACTACTAATAAGAGAAATATGAAAAGGAAGAAAAGTGTCATATAATGTCCATACCCAGGTGGCTAAAAAAAATAGAACTACTTACAATATTAAAACATTCTCCTATGCTGTTGGCAGAATAATGAAAATCTTTTGAAGTGATAATTTGGCAGTATTTATCAAAATAAAAACAAACCATTTCTTAACCCATAAATTGTACTCTAGGCAACTACTTCTAAGAAATATGTGTAAAAGACACATGAATAAGACTATTCATAGCAGCACCATTTTGTTAAAAATGGAAAAAATCTAAATGTCTACTAACAGAGGGATGGTTAGAAGAAATAATTAATTTTGGGAAGAGAGATATTTAGGAATGATGTAGGATGAAGGAATCTTCTGTATTTTATTCAGTTTTAATATTTTATGAAACTGTTTCCATGGATGGACTGTATAACTAAAATTTTAATGAGTGAAGTAATTATATTACTATGTTATATAATCATTACATAAAACTTATGAAAAAAGAGAAGCTTGATGCAATGACTATTTCTGAATGCATTTTGGTACATTTCTAGGTACTTTTCTTAAATATTTTAGTGCCTTGACTGATACACGCAGTTCCCTGACCATTTTATACGTATACATATTAAGTTATTTTATCTTGGATAAATATTCACCTTGTCCTTGGTCCATTTTAACCCTGCTGTGAAACACAACACTAGTGTGAATAATCCTCCAGCTCCGTGTAAGCCAATATGCTGGCTGCCTAGTACAGCAGAAACAGACATACTCAAAATAAGGAATGCTCTCTTCATTGGAACTTTTTCCTAGGAATAGATATTTAGAAATTGGTTTAGAGTATATATGTAAGAGTTAACATCATCTATCATTTATTTTTGACCTTTTGCTAACATGTCCCTCAATATGTTAGGGTCCAAAATGTTGATTTTCTTCCTAAATGTTTCAGCAACCTTGATTTGTAGTGATAAAATTTACAAATATTAAACTTTCATTTCCTTATATATATATCTGATACCAATCAATAAAATGGCTATAACATTTTAACTGAAAGTAAGGGGAGATTCATATAATCTTAGTTTTATAGAAGCTATCCAAACTTTTAAAAATAAATTTGATCGCTTTAGTCAAAGTAATTGTTTACAGGTAAAAGGTAGAAGCTATCAAAACACAATAGTACTGGTATATCCTTTAGAGCAGGAAAGTGTTAATTTTAATAATGCCGACTCTGTCAAAGAAGAGCAGGGACAAATTTATGTCAGAAAATATACAGATAAATGGGAAGCTATCTTTTTCTAAAAATGTTCAAGGCAAAGTTTGTGAAAAAAGCTAGGAAAAACTGTCAGACTTAATAGGCAATCTAGTGGAGAAGGGGGGCAGAATGAAGAGAGATACTCAGATTTAAGTACATTTTTCTGATATTCCTTATTTGACAAATTAAGAAGCAGAGACATTAGTCAAGGCATTGTCAACCTATATGAAGTATGACTGTGCTCAGGCAGGGAGGGCTCCTTGAGGGGAGAGGATGAGGTGTGGAAATTTAACATTTCACAAACTTTCCCATAGTTCAGCTCTTGGAAAGAAATGTCTGACATTACATGCTGTGCTTTGGATGCTGTTGGAGGCATGGTTCTCAGGTAGAGGTACTGGCAAGACTGTGTGGGAGGCCCTCGGCCACTAGGGGCAGGCTCGCTGCGGGACAGTGGGATGCCAGGAGTCTTTTCTCTCTTTTGTTGCCTGGCTGCTAATGTTTTTTTTTTGTTGTTTGTTTTGTTTTGTTTTGTTTTGTTTTGTTTTTGCGGTACTGGGGATCGAACTCCGGACCCTGCACTTGCTAGGCAGGCGCTTATTCCACTGAGCTATATCCCCAGCCCTGGCTGCTAATGTTAATAGATTTGTTCTGCTGTGTACTTCTGCCATGATACAGGCCCATGAAGATGGGCCAGTTGATCATGGAATGGAACCTTCAAACTGAACCAAAGTGAACTTCCACACTGATAAGTTAACTATCTCAGGTTGTTCATCATGGTGATGGAAAACTAACATCCTACAGTTCTACAGAATATATGAATTTTTAAATTTACCTGATCTTCACTTGGAAAATACTGAACAAAAACTCCAAAAACAATTCCTACCAGCACACCAACAAGTATGTCCCATAAAGTTGACAGGACATTATGAAATATGGTACCTGTAAGGGCACACAAAAAAAGATACTTTTCACAGAGAAAGATTTTCACATCAGAAAATCAAATCTATATAGTTCATGAAAAAAAGTAACATTTTGTAACAAATAAATAAATTGGACTTTTAACAGTGATACATATAAAAACATATTGGGATCTAATTGAAATTTAACGTCTATTCTCAAATAATTTAAAATATATGCAAAACTCAGAAACTCCCATTGTTTGGCCAGAAAATAAATAAGCGATAAGCCCCAGTGTACACTTCTCGCACGGTCATCTGTGACACCAAGTGAGGTGTAAAAATGGGGAGAAAATGATAGGGAGACTGCGCCTGTTGGCACACGGCTCGGAGGGTTGTATTAGCAGTTCTTCGCCAATGTGCCGCTGTGTGTGCAAAAGAACAACAATAACAGCAGAAGAAGATAATTTTACTCCAGAGTCGAGCCTAGAAATAGCCAAGGAGCAACTGAGTTTCCAATACTATTTTATGCATAGCTATTAGGTATTCACATTTGTACTTAACAGTAGTAAGTAAAAAATGATAAACAACTCTGATCCGCAGTTACAAAGAAAAATTCAGTTCTGCTCTGGGTATTGGATTTGCTGAGGCAGCAGTGGCAGATCTATGGCTCGCATGGCACAGGGGGCACCCAGAGCCCTCTCTGTCTGCACTTCAGCCAAGTTGCCCCAGCACTGTCCCCACAGCCTAGCATTCAGGGATAATCGTAGTGTTGGCACTTTGTGATAAATAAATGGGTTTTAGGTTGCAGTTTGGGTGCCTGTCTCTAAAAGGTTTGCCATCACTGCACTAAAGCATTTATTTATATATATATATTAGCATTTTTTTCATTAAAAATTGGGCCAGAGAGATAGCTCAGTGGCACAAGTGCCTGCCTGGCAAGCATAAGGTCCTGAGTTCAATTCCCGGTACCAAAAAAAAAAAAAATCATAGAAAAAGAGTGGTGTAAGCAAGACACTGGAATGAGAAGCCTGAACCCTGAGCACCTACAGACTGGAGCAAGCACCAGCATGTGGTCCAAAGGCTCAGTGCAGCACTGCAGGCCATGGCAACGTGCAGCAGCCCAGGTGCGTGCAGGGCCAGGATGCATGACATGGATGGTAGGAGCAGCTGCAACATGGTGCCCGTCAGAGTCCTTCCCTAAGCGGGCACAGGCTGATACAACTGGGGAAAACACTTCTCCATCGGGAGGAGACCAGGGGAAAGGAATATTTTTTGGAGGTTGCCCAAGAACCAGTCTCTCCCTTCTGTCTCCAAACCTGTGTACTGTGAATACCCAAGAGCTGCCGAGAACAAAGAGGAGGTCAGAGATGGCTCCAAAATCAGGGAGCCTGCAGTATACAGACAACAGGGAGCACAAATCCCACAGGAAGGCACTGAGAAGCCTATCTGAATGGAGCACTGCATGCTTGAGCCTGGAGTGGTCACAACTACAGCTCCCAGAGGCCAGCCATGGTCAGTTGATAGCACGGTATCGGCCAGTAGAGGCTGGCAGGAGAGGCCGTCTTCTGAAATGCCAAACCCTGGAATAAAGTCATAGCACACACACAGAAACAGAACACAGGACTAACACAAAGGAGCAGCTAACTCTCCAGAAACTGACCCTAAGGAAATGGATACCTGTGAACTAACTGACAAAGATTTCAAAATAAGGCTAAGGGAGGTAGCTTAGTGGTAAGAGCAGTTGCCTAGCATGCTTTAGGCCCTGGGTTCAAGCCCTAGCACTGTAAAACAAACAAACAATAATACAAATAAATAAAAGTATCTTAAGCCCTGTAGGAACGAGGTCAACTAAATAAAATCGGAATGATGCATGAACAAAATGAGAATATCAACAGAGATGTAACTACATATAAAAAATACAGAAACTCTAAAACTGACAAGTACAATATTAAAGTTGAAAATTTCAGCAGGGGCAATTGGTAGTAGGCTGCATGAAATGGAAAATAGTTTATTTGTGGAGCACCTTGGGCTTTACAGGCTGCCATCAGGCAGACCAGGGTACCCCAGGGTACCCCTGGTGATATGTTAGAAGGGAAGAGAGACGAAGAATGGCCCCACGCTTCTCAAATGTGAGGAAGAAACAGACATGGAAGAAACCTCAAAGAAACCAACTAGGGTAAACCAAGAGACCTAAAAACAAGACACTGGCACCAAAGTGTCAAAATCAAAGGCGAACAGGGTTCTGGAAGGCAGCAGGACAAAGCATCTTGCTTCACATAGGAGCTTCCATAAGATGGCTGCAGAGTTAGCAGAAAATACCCTACAGGCCTCATGGGGTAGGTAATGTACCCAGAGTCCCAGCAAACACAACCCTGCCACCAAGAGCAAGACACTCAGCAAATCCAACCCATCTTCCAGAAATGAAAGGGAAACAAAGTCTTCCAAAGATCTGTGAAAGCTGAATGAGTACAGCCCTGGGCCTGCCTTCTGGGTGTGAGGCAGTTCTTATGGGACAACACACAAGTGTACAAAACACAAGCTTTTATGTTAAAGGTGAGCATACAGACAATTACAGAATTTTGCAATAATGTTAGAGTGGTAAGTGAAGAACTTTTAATGCAAGTATGGAATTTATTTCTTTTTAAGGTTTGGTTTTTTTTTTTTTTTTTTTTTTGGTACCGGGGATTGAACTCAGGAGCTTGCGCTTGATAGGCAGGCACTGTGCTGCTGAGCTACATCCCCAGGCCACAAGTATGGAATTGAAAAGATAAAATAAAAACAAATTTATTAACCAAGTGAGCAGATATACAATATAAAAGATGCAATTTGTATCATTACAGCAAAGTGAGGAGAAGAAAATATAAAGGAGTAGTGTTATGGTTTGTGTCTGGAAGTCACTCCAAAGCCTCATGTGGTCATGGGACAGGCTTTTTGGAGGCAGCTGAATCTAGAGTTTGTGATTGGTTCATTGTCTAGTGCTGGGATTGGCGATGTGAGTGCCGCACCCGCCCTCAGGCAGTTAGCCTGTGTACAGTATAAGGGAGGAAGAAAGGCTTGTTCCCCCTTTCTGCCCTTGTTGCTTCTGCTGTCTTCCACTGCCATGAACTGTTGTGCCTTTGCCATGTGCCACCCTGCCTCAGAGCCAGCGAATTATGGACTGAAACCTCCACCAACTGTGAGCTAAATTAAACTTAACTTCCTTAGTTTTGGGCATCAGGTACTTTGTCTCAGCAACAAGAGAGAAGTAACCAAGACAAGTAGAGACTGAAGTTAAGTGTTACTGGTTTAAAACAACCTGTTGTAACCATAAGGTATTCTATGTAATTCTGTGAAACTATAAATAAAAGACCTATGGAAGACACAGAGAAAAAAAGACAAAAGAATAAAGTGTGTGTCGGGGCTGGGGATATAGCTCAGTGGAATAAGCGCTTGCCTAGCAAGCGCAGGGTCCTGAGTTCGATCCCCAGTACCGCAAAAAAAAAAAAAAAAAAAAAAGAATAAAGTGTGTGTCTATAAAAAGAAAAAAACACAGGGAGGCAGCAGGAGAGGAAAAGGGGAGAAGATACGAATTAGACATAAGCAGAATGGTAAGCATAAGCCCTTCTTTTTCAGTAATTACTGTAGATGCTCCAACAGATTAGTTCCCTAGCTGAATGACAAAGATGAGCTGAATGGATTAAAAAGCAAGATTCAAACCACAGTATATGTTCTGTGTGAGAAACTCACGTTAGAGCTAAGGACACACAGAGACTAAGAGTGAAAGGATGGAAAAAGACAGTCCACACAACGGCCACCAAACAGAGACAGGACTGTCTACTAAGACAAAATAAAGCTGAAGTCACATACTGTCACAAGACACAAGGACATTCAATAATGATGGAAGGTGAACTGATCATAGACACCTAGCAGCAGAGCATCCACACATGTGACTTAATCACAATAAAAAGCACAATTGTGAAAAGTGGAAACAAACCAACTTAGTATATAAGGTCTACCAAAAAATGGATGCACACTTCAGGAAAAGAAAAACTTGTATTAATACTTTAATACTAAATCTATTGAGACATCAAGTTTAATTCAAATTATTTTTCGCCTCTGCAATTATAAGAGTTGGTAAAAGTGGTGGCCATTAGCTTCCAGACGTTTAGTATTTTTCTTTTCCTCACGTGTGTATGCATTCTTTGGGCAGACTCTGTATTTAGGAATTTCAGTATAATAAAGGTGATGTTACAGAGATGTAATATCCAACAACAAAGCTAAAAGTACTATTAATTACCTAAAAATGAAGTTAGATCTCAAAATAAGTCATGTTCCAAAATAAAGATGTGTAGAAGATACACTGCACAATATAAAGTCTTAAAAATTTTACAAGGAAGTTTATAGAATCAGGAGGTAGGAAAGCAGTTTGCAGATGTGGTCTTGCTTGGTTTTTCACTTTCTTTGGTTCACCACAAATTAGGCTTGATGTCACCCTCTGCTATAGGTTATTCATCATGTTTGAAGCTGACATGAGCTTTGTGAAAACACAGGCCCTTTGGACTTGTCCGTCTGCTGTGTTGAGGGGCGGTATAAAATGTCAACACACATGCGGCTCTGGGGTAGACTGCTACATTTACATCCTGGCTCTCCTACCTACAGCATCTATGGCTTTGACCGAGTTACTTGTATTTCTCAGTTTCTTCATCTGAAAATGAAGGGAAACATTCATGGAACTTAGAGTAAGTTCTCCAAGATGATCACGTTGTGCACTGTTTATCCTCAGTGCTTGGTACAGAAACTGGCATAATGAAGAGGACTACAGAAATACTTTCAAAAGAATGAATGATACCACTCATGGAGAACCGTGGCCAGAATTCATACAAAAAATTAAACTTTCTGAATGGCAAAGATAGAAAACTAAAAGCAAACTATAAATAGGAAGATCTATAGTATGTAAGACAAGGAGTTATTATCCTTAATTTTATGCAGAACCCTAACACATCAAAAAGAACAAAAGACAAACACATCTATAATAGGAAAAAGACTTTGAAGAGAAGCAATTCACTAAATATTCCAAAATGCCAGTGGCAACATATATGAATAGCTGTTTAACACCACCAGGACTTGTTCGCTTAATGCTTCAGTAGTACAGAAGACTAAATTCCAAACACTGAAGATAATTAAAGCATTAGTAACTGTGAAAATGCCTACTTTCCCAATGTCTTCAAGACCAGATTGCACCTGAGGATCAAACTGGTGTGCTTGGATCTTGCTCTCCCATATTCGAGGAGGCACACAGTTATCCCCGCTTTGCGTGTTTATATTGTCTTAATGTAGAGCAACCAGTTATTTGTTAGGATGGCCAAAAAGGAATATTTCAAAGTACCTATTAAAGTATTAGTAGTACTAGTAATACGGATGCTATTTTCTTAGTGAAAACTGTGAAAAAATCCCAAAGCATCATGAACAGATAAACTAATAATATGGATTATCAAAGTAATCACAATGTTTCCTATTAAAATAAAACCACTTTGTTAAGTGTTTTCTTAACCCATTGAAATTTTTTCCTTGGCCTGGGATGAGCATTCTATCAAGCATAAAAAGATGTGCTGGCTGAGAAGTCTTGGTGCCTAAGTGGAGAAGGAAAAGGAAATCCTGCAACCTTACTTGAAGAGCTACAAAGGTCATGAATGATATGGTAGTTTGGAATTTCTTGCTTACCTTGGGAGAAGATGAGGTTCAAGAATGTATTGAACCCTGTAATGGCCACGATGTCATCCATACTGCTGGCGGCGATCAGCACGGTGGGGATGCCCTTCTCTACGCCGTACCCTGCCTCCTGCAGGCACAGCATGGATGGGACCACGACTGCAGGAGAGACGGCACCTAGCACAAACCTGGAGAAAGACAATTTCGTCACCAGTGCTGGACCGTGCACTTTACTGTTGATGTTCTTATCATTTTAACAACTCCACACGCAGAAGTTCTGCTTTCAGGTGAGAGCATTCAGTGGTGACAAAGCTTTCCATGCGTTCTTTAGTGCTGGTTAAAATTTACAGACTTGTGGGTCAAGATCAGGGGCTGAGCACTAATTTCAGCCTCTCCTTCTTTCAGTAAATCCTTTGAAGTAAAGATAGAAAAATAATGGGAAGTTCTATAACTTGACTAGAAAAAAAAGAAAAGCCCTAGACAAAAATCTAAGTGTGGTCTTCACGATGAAATATAGACAGTTTAGGACTTAAACATAAACTAAAAAAAAAGATTGCTGCAGAAGATGCAGCAAGTGCTCCATGGCCAGAAAGGGCAGGTGGTGGAGAGAGATCTGGAGAACCAAGGGAGTGTCACTCCCAGTACCACAGTTAGAATGGCCCCCTCCACAGCACTCCTACTTCGTGAATAGCTCACCAAGGAATGGGCTGTAAGGCCCCTCCTACCTATGCTCCTGTGGGGAAGGGTCCCTGGCTCCCCTACCCCCATTAAGTGGAGGTATCCGCCAAGGTCAGAGAGGAGCTAGACCATTCTGGAGCTTGGTGCATTTCCTTTAGTGGGGCTGTGAGTGCTGCTTAGTGGCAGAAGCACCCAGCCAACATGTATGAAGTCCCAGGCCCAGTCCTCACAGCACAAAACAGTAACTAAGCAAAGACAAAACACAAACAAAAAATCCTTTTGCCTTAGCTTTCCAAATAGCTGGGACTGTAGGTCATATCATTGAGTCTGGACCTTACATGTTATTTTTCAACCTAAAAGATATTTTAATGCTTTAATGATACACAAGACTAAACTTCAAATACTGTAGATAATGAAAGCATTAGTGAATGTGGAAATGCCTATTTTTACAATATCCTTCTGAAATCAACAATGAGGGACATGGCATGAAATAAAAGAATAAAAAGACAAAAGCAGAAGAAATATGAAAAGAAAAAAGTTATAAAGAAATGTTCATCCTCATTGCTGAGATGCTTGAATGAGGGAGAAGAGGGGATTAGTATGAGCTACACTGGTGAGCAGCTCTCTGGGTCCTAGGTTATGTGCCCTGTAGACAGAGCCAAGGCCACAAACACCCAGCTCTGCTGTGGTGGCCACCAGGGGCCTGGCAGCAGCGATGGTGGCTGAGGCTGTTGAACCTCTCAGTACCTCTGAATGCTGACACGAGCTAGTGTGAGACATAGCACTCAGAAGATTCCCTCTGGAGCTTTCCCGGAGACTTTCCACAACCAGGGCAAAAGTTGGCGCCATGGCATATCGCTGAACACTTGTGCAGGAAGGGAGGCCAGGGCCTAACAAAGTCCTGTGCTGGACCAGAGCTGGTGGGATGTGG
This sequence comes from Dinomys branickii, assembly GCA_004027595.1. Classification (NCBI taxonomy): domain Eukaryota; kingdom Metazoa; phylum Chordata; class Mammalia; order Rodentia; family Dinomyidae; genus Dinomys; species Dinomys branickii. Next base: position 8,422 of record PVLD010013531.1, on the reverse strand, counting down.
GGCCTACAGGACCCTGGGGGGCTGTATGTTTTGATGCTGAAGCACACACAGCACCAGGGTCTGTGTCAAGGGCTTCTAAGTCCTGAAACTAAAGCTCAGATACAGGTCACTTCTCAGGATGGCTGTTACCTACCCAGAACACACAGGAATTACTTCTCCAGAACCAGCTCACTAAGCAGACCCAAGTCTTTTCTCTATTTTGGGGCTGTGTTTGTGGGGCTCATGGGTCACTCTCACTATACCTCTGCTGGTGGGGTATTCCTGGCCCCATTGTACCTCTGGGCCACAACGTGTCAGGGGTGGCAGAGTCTGTCCCTCTATTGTCCACACTCTGTGGGCCCTATCCTGTCTGCTGTTCAGTTCCATGCTCTCTGTGCATGTGCTCTCCACGGTGCCCAGCATGCAAGTGCACACTGAGGAGAGTGCTGGGTGCCTCTGTATGCCATTTGAGTGTTCCCCATGCCCTTTGTAAAGGCTCACTTGTGCCGTGTGGAGATGCCCCTGGTGTTCTGCCAGGCCAGCGCACATTTGCCTGAGCCACTGCATGCTGGCTTCTACCACTGCTACCTGCGGGTACCTAAGAGGTATGCCTGCGGAGGAGACTACCTTGGGATGCTAGGAGGTTTTGCCATGACCTTATGCACTGCAAGAGCTCTCACCAATGTGAGGGTCTACAAGTATAGTCTCCTTGCTGCTTGGATGCAGTTTATGCTCCAGACTTCCCTGTGCCCTCCAGGAAAGACTTCTCAGAAACCATGGATTTTCCAAGTTTAGTGTGCTTTGCTGCTGCACACTGGAATCACCCACTGTATTATTTATTTCTTTTTGCTTAACAAATTTTTGAACACTATCTCACTTTTTCTCTGGGTTAGGAATCTAGGTAGGGCCTAATTGTATACCATGGACTCAAGATCTCTCATGAGATGGGTAGGAGAAGGTCAGCTTTCAAGTTTACTCACATGATGGTTGGTGGGCTTTAGTCTCTTCCCCACAAAGCTACCCCAAGACCAATAACCAGAAAAAATGCAAGACAGAAATCATAGTCTTCTTATAACCTAATTTTAGAAGTGACATCCCATTACTTCTTCTGTGTTTTCTTCATCAGAAGCAAGTTAGTGAGCCCATTCCATATGTGTGAATAGGGTCTTGCACAAAGGTGTAAATATAGGAAAGCAGGGATCATAGGACTTGATCTCAGAGGCTGAGCACCATGTGCTAAGAAAGCACTTGAACAATGGGTGCCAGCCTCCCATTCTAAGACACTCTGATCTTATCATACTCTGAAATAGTGTGAACTGAGGGCTAGGATATTTTTAAATTGTGGTAGAAAATATAAGTATTTACTGTCTTAACTACTTTTAAGCATGTAAGTCAGTAGTGTTAACTATTCTCATTGTTATATAAAAGGTATCTAAATAAGTATTTATCCTGCAAAACTGAAACTATATCCTTCAAACAACTCTGTTTTCCCTTCTTTCTACTCTCTGGAAACTACCGCTCTACTTTCTGTTTCTGTGCTCCTGACTACTCTTGATAGCTTATGTAAGTAAAATCATATAGTATTTGACATTTTGTGGCTGGTTTATTTCAACTGGCATAATGTTCTAAGGTTCATCCATGTTGTACTATGTGATAAGATTTCTTATGGCTGAGTGATAGTCCACTGTACATCATAAATATCCCATTTTCTTTATCTACTCATCTTTCAGTGAACATCTGGGCTGCTCCACCGTTGGCTCTAGTTAATATGCTGCAAAGAAAATGAGTATTTCTTCAAATATCTCTTCAAGATGTTTATCTTAATTCCTTTGGGTGAATAACCAGAATTGAGATTGCTGGATCACATGGTAATTCTGCTTTTGTTATGGAGGAACCTCTAAACTGTTTTACATAGTGGCCCATCATTTTTAGATCCCACCAGCAATGCACGAGGATCCAATTTCTTCATACTACAGACAACGTTGTTATTTTGTAAATATTGTTTCTGGCACTATTTTATTTTTGATTTGCATTTTTCTAGTGGTTATAGATGTTGAACATTTTCAATATACTCATTGGCTATTCGTATATTTTCTTTGGAGAAATGTCTATTCAAGTTACTTGTCCAATTTTACTTGGGGAATTTTTTGATATTTTTGAGTTGCAGGAATTCTTCATATATTATAGTTATTAATCCTTAGCTTATAACTATTTTTCCCATTGCAAAGGCTACCTTTTCATTGTTTTCTTTGCTGTGTGAAAGTTTCCAAGTTTGATGTAGTCCTAGTTGTCTATGTTTGCTTTTGTTGACTGTGGTTTTGTTGTCATATCCAAGATATCATTACCAAATTCAGTCCACAAAGCGCCCCCCATTTCATTCTTTTGTATGTAGATATCCAATTTCACCTCCAGTGTTTGTGGAAGAAATGTCCTTTCTCACTTGTATGACACTGGCCTTTGTCAAATATCAACTGGCCATATACGTGAGGTTTATATCTGACTGTATTTTATTCCATTGATTTCAGCGTCTGTCTTTATGGCATTACCACACTGTTTTTATTATTGCAGCTTTCTAACGCTTTACAGCATTTTATAAGTCCTCAAGTTACTCTTCATTTTCCTTTTTGTTCCTCTGATTTGGTAATTTCAGATGGTCTGTGTTCAAGTTTACCAATTCTTCTGCTTGGTTCAGTCTGCTGTGATTCCCTCTAGGGAACTTTTCAGTTCAGTTATTGTTTCTTCAGCTCCAAAGTTTCTGCCCATATACATAATACGAAATAGTATAGGGCAACTGAAAATGTAGATGATCACTGAATTTGGTTTATTTCATGAATGAAAGCTCCGTTTACATTGGAAAAATCAATTAGTGGCACTCACTATAAAAAAATAAAGCTGAAAATTTATAATAGAACTAAAAAATTGATGAAATTCTACACTTATTTGTGATAAAGAGATTTTTTAGAAAACTCAAGAGGGGAACTTCCTTAGCTGAATAAAAGGCAGCTATAAAAACTTCTGAAAAATAGAAGCTCAACACAATCACCAATGGTTGCTGTCAAAGATGCCTGCTATCACAGTTCCCTTCCTCAGCCCCCTCTTGCTCATGAGGATCTTGCTATGTAGTCCAAGTTGGCCTTGAACTCCCTATGTAGCCCAAGCTGGCCTTGAACTTGCAGTTCTCTTGCTTCAGCTTCTGAAGTGCTAAGATTACAGCTTACACCCCTATAGTTGGCTACCTACTTCCAATGAGCATGGAACATTTTTACCAGTACTGTACGGAAAGAAAATTACATGCCACATATACTGTAAAGGAAGCAGTAAAACTCTCATTCTTTGTAAGTGACATGGCTATACAGGTAGAAAATCTGAAGAAGCAAATCTAAAATAATGGAAAGATAAATTGTTTGTATTAATAAGTGAGTATAGCCAAATGTTATGGCTTGGATAACAGTGTCCTCCAACAGGCTCATGTGTTCAGAGGTGGGGCTGTTGGAAGCTAAATAGATCATGGGGTGCTGACCTTGGAAACGGATTAATCCATTGAGAAGCTCATAGCTCAGTGCGCTTGTTGGGAGCTGCTGGAGCAGGAAATTGGTCTTAAGTACAAAGGCAGGACAGAGCCAGAGCGCCTCAAGCAGTCAGGCTACCTCAGTCTTCAGAAAGACATCCCGCCTGGACAATTCCAGTCGTCAGTCGCTAGGAAACATCACCTCTTGTGATATTAGAAGTCAGTCCTCTTGCCTATCAGGTAAGAGGTCACTCCACCTGACCCCAGCTATTGGCTTTTGTCTTTATTTCTAAATTCTCTCAATGTTTTCCCCCAGGGGCCACCAGAGAGACCACCAAGTCCCACATGTGCTGTTAGGAGGTGGGACCCTCTTGGGAGGGGTGGGTCACGGGGGGGCGGGTGCCTTTGGAGGGTATCTGTCTCTCTCTGGTTCTTCCTTGTTCTGTGCTTCCCGGATGCCATGGGGTGAACAGGCATTTTTCCCCACCTTTCTACCAGGCACTGTCTGTCTCAGAGTCAGCAGACCACACATGCACTGAAGCCTCCGAAACCAGGAGCCAAAACAGACCTCTCTGCCCTGAGTTGTGGGTGTTGGGTATTTGTCTCAGGCAGGAAAGTGGCTACTACAATATGTCTCACAAAGATTCAGATTGGCAATAATTTTGCTGAAAGTACTCCAATAAGAGGATAAAGACATCTAGAAGTTGCTGGAAGAGAGACACAAATTATTCAAATATCTTGGTAATGACTTTTTCTTTATGTTAAAAGGAAAGAAATAAAGCTAAGATGAAAAGAAAGGTGATATTGATTATTAAACCAGCACTAAAATGCTAAATGCTGCAAGATGAAGGATTTTGAGGCAGTGATAGCAAAATATATTAAACATGAGAAAGCCATAAGAAAAGCAGCCACAATTGAATCTCATTTATGATCTTAATGATAAAATTCTAAATATGAACACAGTGAATCTATTTATCAAAAGAGTAAAAAAGTTGTCATGCAGGTAAATACATGGATTGTTCTAACGAGGAAACTGCCAATATAATTTGTTACATTACCAGATTAAAAGGATTAAATTGTACCAAATTTAAAAACAAAAACAGAACCTCTTGGCAAACAAGTATAGAAAATATTGCTTAACCTATTAAAGAATGTTGCTGGGCGTGGTGGCACACGCCTATAATCCCAGCACTTGGGAGACTGAGGCAGGAGGACTGTTGAGAATTGGAGACCAGCCTGGGCTACAAAGTGAGCTCAAGGCCAGCCTGAACTGCAAAAAAGACAAAAAAAAAAATCATAAAAACAAAAATAAATGACTTAGAGGAGTTAAAGACTAGGTCAAATAGAGAGGAGAGCTGAGACTTGGGAAGGAATGGCTGATAGAGTCAGAGCCATACCTCCACATCCTTTTGAGCAACAAGGATCTTTGAGAAGAAACAGCCTGGGTTTCTCCAAACAAACAAGCAGACATACATTTTTTAATAAAGCTATTACATACGCGCGCACACGCACACACACACACACACACACACACACACACACACACATACACACACAAGAATGCCTATCTTCACCTGTTAAGAGTTTAGATATAGAGTAGGTGGGGCTTTGGGAAAGTGAATGCATCACAGGGGTGTGACACTCACCAGAATTTATAGCTAAATATCATGTTGGGAGGTGAAGCCTGATTGGAGGAGATGGGTCACTGGGGGCGTGACCTGGCAGGTCTATCTCTCCTCCTCTACCCTTACTCACTATCAGCCAATTATGGACTGAAACATCTACAAACCATGAACTAAAAAGACCTTTCCTCTTTCAGCTTTGGGTGTTGGGCATTTTGTCTCAGCAGCAAGAAAAGTAAACTAAGATATGTGCTAGATAAAAAAATATGTAGATAAACATAGGGATAAATATGCTAAGTGAATATGGCACAAAATCAAAATAACATCTGGGGACAGTAGGGTAGCAACAAAGAAGAAGATTTTTAAGATGAGATGTGTTTTATTGGCTCATTTTGTATTATTTTTTGCTTGAAAGTTCTCATAGCTCTTATAAAAAAAGTCAAGTGACACACTTGAAGAATAATCATAATACATATATTGGACAAAAATCTTGAGTCTGGGATATCAAAATAATTTAAAACTCTTAAGAACTCAATTTTAAAAACTGGTAAAAGATTTGAAGTGGCACTTCATCAAAGATCTACAAATAGTTCCAGCACACAAAAAAGTGCTCCGTGTCTGTGATTATCAGGAAAATGTAAATCAAATCCATGACAGGATTCTCTAAATTCTCTAAAAGTGGTGCATTGAAGTCTATAGTCCTGTGGAAGAGGCTGTGGATGCCCTAGAGCCTCACCCACCGGAGGCCTGATAGAACATCACTTTTATCTGTGAAGCTCTGCTTTTTCACAAAGTAAACTCAGGGCTGAAGGTGCCATGATGCAGCTCTGAGTTCAACCCCCCGGAAGTGTAAAAGTATAGAATGGTAATGCATTTGAGTAATGTACAACAAAAGTGAATTTAAAATCCTTTGGCTATGACGATACATATGCAGTGAGTGAACTTGCTACAAATGTCACAGGAATGGACAAGTGGAGGCAAAAGTTAACTGAAAATGAAAGAATCAGGTCTATAGACAGTGAGTGCAAACTTATGTTGAAGAGTTTTGACATAAGGGAAATGATAGTGGGAAAGATAGTTGGGGCTTTGCATACAGGGAAAGATTCTTTTCTGTGTTTGTCTTTAAAAAATGAGAGTTTCTGGTTGGGGATATAGCTCAGTGGAATAAGTGCCTGCCTAGCAAGCATAGGGTCCTGAGTTTGATCCCCAGTACCGCCAAAAAAAAATAAAAATAAAAAATGAGAGTTTCTATTTATATGTCCATATTAAAAATCTCTTTTATACCTTCATACACACATACAGTGACAAAGGAACCATTTGATAGGATAAGATATACACATGCATTACAACACGGTAGAGAAGGGAGAAGCAGAGTGTGTGCACTTCTCAGCAGTGCACACTTAATAACTATGAATGCTTGTCAAGGATAGGGTAGATTTGGGACATGGCTCTGCTTTTGATCACCTGATTTCCAAGGTTTCCCACAACTGTGAAAAGAATGTCAATGAAAAGCTGTTTCTTCATTAACTGTGTATTTTCATAGTGGAAAAAAAGCAAAAATAATTACCCTAGTAGAAACCCCCATTGCCAAGGGAAATCCATGATGAAGTGGGAAAAAACAGCAGCGCTGCACGCCTCTATGATGCACGGGCCAAAAGACAGCCGGAAGCAGACTCTCTTCATCTGCCGCAGAGCCTGAGGACAGAGTCACACACACACAGCAGGAAAACCACCTAAGCACATGTTGAAGTGCAGTGTCTCTTGAATCTCATGTGGCCACAAGTCCCAAGTGGATTTGAAACTCTCAGAGTTCACTTTATATACAGTCATCACACAGTGGCTTACAATTTCACACTTTGTAAAATATGTTCTCATACTTTGTAAAATATTGTTAAAATTATCTAAGAAGATTCACTTCTGCAGGATTAAGTAATTTTTTCTACATTTTCCTAATACATAGTGTAATGAGAGTATCATAGAGGTTTTTCTTCCCTATAAATTAACTTTTAGCAATTAACTGTTCATTAACTCAGTACTTATAGGTATAAAATATCAATATACCAAAAAAGAAAATAACTTACAATTATAGTATTCATTTAAAAATGGAGAACTTTTCAATTTCTCCAATGTTCCTGTAACAAATGATTGCTAGCTATAACTGCTCTCAGGATGGTATTTCCATCAAACCCATACATTTGCCACATTGACTTGCATAACTCACATTCATAAACACTTACCTTCTTAAAAGCCAAATGGATTTGTGATCCTTAGGCTGCAATACTTTAAGAAATATTCTTATTTTTTCATGATGCTGATGCTAAGCACTTTAAAAACAGCTTTTAGTATAATGCAAAGATAATTGGGAACATAATTCCATGAAGAAAAAGTTATAAAACTTTTCAATTTCTCTTAAAAATTAAAAACAAAAACTTGGCCTCTAAGCCAGGTGCAGGGGCATATAACTATGTCCCAGCATTTAGGGAGGCCGAGGCAAGAGGATCACAAATTCAAGCGGTGTCCAGGCAACTTAGTGAGACTCTGTCTCAAAATTTAAGAATAAAGAAAAAAGTCTGGAGATACAGCTCTGTAGTACAGCAACCTTGGGTTTGATTCCCAGTACTGAAAAAGAAATAAAGAGAAAGAAAGAAAGAAAAAAAAGAAAGAGGGAGAGAGAGAGAGAAAGAAAGATGACAAAAGGAGGAAGAGGAAGAGGAGAAGGAGGAAGAGGGGGAGAAGAGGAAAGAGGACATGCACATATAGATAGATATAGACAGATATAGATATACAGCTGGAGAGAGAGAAGCTGGGGAGAGACCTTATACTGTGCTAACTGGAAAGGAAATAGTCTCCACGAAAGAGCTCCCCACACAATACAGGTACATGAGGGACACTGATCGCTATGCAAAGATGAGAGATGATCAAAAATAGGCACCTTACATCACAGCAACTGCATCCAGGTAACAATGACAGCTAGACACAAAAAGTAAGGTGCCAGTATTTCTTCAGTCTTGGTTTTGCTTAGACTCCACTTAGAATAGCTAGAACAAAAATTCTGCCTCTTTTTTTCTTTCCTACTATGCCTCTGCTATTTGAAAGAGCCCAAGATATAAGTGCAGGAGGTTCCGGGGAAGATGGCGACCAGGTGAGCAGCAAGGGAGCGAACCTCCTTAATAAACACCACCAGCTCGAGACAGACTTGGCGAGCGTGAATGCCGGGACCTCGGCTGGGAAGTTTAAACTGGGCGTATTTCTCTGAGATGCCGGGGGAGATGTGGTAGGGCGGACCAGGCTGCCGGGGCGAGACGTGGGAAAG